>JADRCH010000006.1:29071719-29129809 GCA_019843965.1 Rhynchomys soricoides | reverse complement strand
ACACACACACACACACACACATATATAAATCTAAGATCCACATGGGAAGAAAACTTGCACCTTTTTGCCTTTCTGAATATACAACATTTTAGGAAGTAATATCTGGTTCCACCTATTCCCCTGAAAATCTCATCATTTTATTTTTCCTTGTGGATGAATAATATGCAACTCTGTCACATTGACCACGTTCTCTTTATCCTCTCATCGGTTGGTAAGGATCTACTTCTTAGTTACTGTGAATAGTACAGCAATAGATGAGCAAGCACCTCCCTAGGCCATCTGCATTATATGCTAGTTCTATTTTTAGCTTTTTGGTTTTTTGAGAAATCTACATAAGGCTCTCTAAGGTAGTTATAGAAGTTTACAATCATACAGCAGTTCACAAGGGCTGATCATTTTCTATAATATCGCCATCATTTGTTATCATGTATTTTATGGATGTTAGCCACTCTTGTCAGGGTGAGATGGAATCTTGAAATAGTTTTCATCTCCATTTTTGATAACTAGAGATGTTGAACATTTCCTAAATATTTATCAGCCATTTGTGTTTTTTTTTTCTTTTGAAAACCCTCTGTTGAGTTTATTAGCCCATTCGTGGGTTGCAAGATTTTGTTTTCTGCATTTAAGTTTTTCAGTTTTTATATATTCTAAACATTAAAAACTTATCTGCTGTATATAGACAAAGATATTTCTAACATAAGTGTTATGTTCATTCTGGTGTTTGTTCCTTTGCCTTGGGGGTTTTAAATGCAATTTAATCTAATTTGTCCATTTTTATCATAATTATTTGTGCTATTGGAGTCCTTTACAAAGAGTTCTTGTCTGTGAGTACATTGGTGGCTCTTTGTTTTTGGTTTTGGTTTTGGTTTTGGTTCCTGCTAGCAGTTTCAACATTTCAGGTCTTATATACAAATATCCTTTTCTTAAATGTATTTTAATTTATATTATTAAATAATATAAAAATTAATAAGAAAGATATTTTTGGTATGATTACTCCCTCCTCCTAGGTTGTCTTTGGTAACACCTTCTTCAGATGTGTAAATTGGGACTAAGGCTGCCAGTCTTTTCAGTAACTGGGACTCTGAGGGGATGCAGAAGACCTACCACACCTCTTTACCTTTGTCACTTGGTGTTCTTTTCACAGCCTTTTCCCCTTGGGAAACTGTACCACACTGAGCAGTGCACTTTTCTCATGATAGAGACACCTCTCTCCGGTGGTGTCCAAGATGCTGCCTTTTCAAACTGTTAACTCCAAATCAGCAATGGGAATTATCAGCTTTGGGTTCTCCTTGTTGTACTCCTTTCTCTTCCATGGGCTGCTTCGCTCTGCTTATCTCTGAGCAGTGCATCTAGTCCTTTGTTGCATATCTCCATCTGGATCAACTTTCTCCATCTTGCTATTCTCGTCATACCATTACTAATTTCCATGTCACCTATCTTTTGTCCCCTCCACTTTCAAGATTTTCTTTGTCTTATTTAGAGGAATTTGAATATAACAAGCCAAGGAGTGAGATAGCATCTCTATTATATTTCCCTAGTGATGGTCTCTAAGCTTCTTGGGTCTATGATTTGCTGCCAATATTAATTTAGAAAAGGTTCAAGATGACTTCTTTAAATCTACTTCTTACCTTGGTCTGTTTCTTGCATTACCTCCAGCCTCAATCTTTCCTTAGCTGAGGTTGACCTGGCTGGTGGTTGGCAAAGGTCAATATGTCACTGACTTAGAATTTCTATTTGCTTTCATCAAACAGTTTTTATGTTAGTTTGTACGCTGTCCACTTTGTCTACTGCAGCCACTCAAATCATAATTAATATTTAATTTCCAACCATTTCCAACACTTGTGCCCTACTTGGTTCTGTCGATTGTGTTTTCCCTTGGAAATGTATTTTATATTGTTTTGAGAAGCTTGGAATGTTAGTTCCCCACTCAAGTCAGATGTAGATAGTTGATAAGGAGTAAATAGTTTTAGGTGTCCAATATACAAACATAACAAAGAGATATTATCTATCATATTGAGGAAGGCATAGGAGGAGTATGAAACATTTGGTCATGTTAAATCAACAGCTAGGAAGCAGAGTGGACAGGAATTGTCTAGGCTCTTAAATCTCAAGGCCTGCCCTCAGCCAGCTCTAAAGTAAGCTAGCTTCTAAAGGTTCCACAGCCTTCCAGAATGGCTCTACCAGCTGGGTACCAACTGTTCAAATATATTTTTCTATGCAGGACATTTTACATGCAAGCTATGACAACTTCCTTTTATTCCTTTCATCTTAAATATACAACAAATAGCCAAATTTATTGAACTAGATATGTAAATTTCTTAGAATAGTAATGGTTTCAGATATTCAAATTAGTTAAAAAATGTAAACTGTACTGCTTTTCAAAGCAATTAGGTTTAGAGTAATTCTTATCTTTGTTACCTCCCAGTTCAGAAGCCCCGGGGTGTGCATCTTGGAATGACAACAAGTGTCAGCAGGACACATTCTTTCCTGGAGATTGTCTTATATTTAGAAAATATACATGCTATTAGCATCCATAGCTCCATAGCTACCAGTTCCATCTAAAAAGCTAACAGTTCTTGTATGTGGGGGTCATATAACATCCCTCTGACTCTTGACCTCTGGTATCTGACATTCTCTTCTGCCTCCCTCTTAAACTATTAATAATACTGCACACTGGATAATCCAGCATAATCTTTATATACTAGGGCCATCTAATTAATTGCATCTTAAACCTTAATCCTCCTTTGCCTCAGAATATAACCTATTCATGGCTTCCAAGGACTAGTCACCAAGGGTCTTAGGCGAATCACTATCATGTCTTACATACTCAGTAACTGAACTAAAATTTGGCACTTGAAATGCTACAAGAAATTATTTCTTCATTTTTCTCCCCTCTTTCTCCCTCCCTTTTCTTTCTAAAGTGAAGAGAAAGCACTGTTTGTCCTTCTAATATCACAAATGAGTTATTAAGTGAGTAGAGCTGAATAGCCATCCAATTCTCAAGGACTACTCAAATACATGAAGGTTATACATGGAGCACTGTTGAAACCCTTTGAAACACACTCACTGAAATGGTCTTGTTGCTGTTTAGCAGCTTGTTAGGGAATAGAATTAGCTGCCTTGCTAAGTATAGGGTGAGACTGTTCTTGCATTTCTTTTTCATATATAGCCACATGGTGCAATTTTGTCCAACTCTGTATTTTAAGAAAAATAATGACATTAAATCCTAAACTTCACATATACTGTATCTAGCCTATGCTGCAGTTGAAAGAACACTGGTCTGAGAAGCCTTTTCAATAGCACAATACTTGAGAGCAGAGCTAGGTAGGGCAGACTACGAAAAATCACAAGATCCCCAGGTCTATTCAAGAGTGGTGACATTAAGAGGCCATTTGATTTTTTTTTTTTTTTTTTTTAGTTCAAGATATAAAAAGATATTGGAAAACACTAGAAACAGATACCCAGGAAGTTATAATATTTCGCAAAAAATGAGAAGGCAACCAGGAAGATTCTTCTGCAAAATGTCAGTTGACATATTACCACGTTCTCAAGGCTTGTAGCAAGGAAGGTGCTGAGTATGCCTATACCTGCCTGTGTGCATGTTGACCTTTCATGCTTACCATAGATAAGGACAGTTAGTTGTCTGGACACTAGCTTCATTTCCATAACATAAGAGAATGGGGCAAAAGAGAAGAGGTAAGAGTGATGGGGGAGGAGAGGAAGAAAGAGAGTAGAGAGATGATTTGAAGAGTGGAGAGATGATTTGAGAATGTTAAAATGGAGCATTGTCTGGTATGTTCTAGTGAATTGAAACATTTATTCTTGGATGAAAGAAGAGGCTCACAAACTTGAAGTGGTACCAGGAAGTAAACGAAGATCACCATATCCTGGAGAACTTGCCTTGGAAGAGCTTTGAGGCCCCTTCCCAACAGCATAAAATGTAGTGAACAGGGATGGAAGTGGAAACATTGAACAGCCAGACTATACAAACAACTCCGTTCAGACTGTGGCATTGCCTGAAAGCTGAGGAGCGAGCCCCAGGTTTGCAGGCCTTATCACCCATGTTTGGGTGGGCTTTCCTGCAATGGAGTCCCGTTTATGTTATTCCCTTTCCTTGTAAATACCCTATCACTCATTCACCTTTTGATAACCCAATGAAAAACTTACTGGTTGACCAATTTCAACATTGGTGCACCATTATTTTGTCTGCCATAGGCTCACTCTTTGGAGTGATTAAGGGTGTGTGTGTGTGTGTGTGTGTGTGTGTGTGTGTGTGTGTGTATGTGTTTTGCATCTCTCCAAGAAGACTGTGCCTGTACGGTAGGGAATGGGTCAGTTGACTACTGTACATACATATGATGCCGTCATACATGACAGCGTTTTTTTTTAATATTTACCAAATGTTCAACAATATTTTCTTTGTGTTCTTAGAACTCAATATCTCTTTTAACAGTAAAAGGGCTATTGCCCTCTTGAGGGTCATATGTGATTCTGAAGCTTACTGTAAAACTGTTTCTACTGTCTCTTCCTGTTGTGGCTGCTGATTCCCAGATGCTCACTGGCAGGCAGCTGCCTCTCTGCTCATTCTGAAAGTGGGACACCAAGATCTGTTTCATTTGGAGTGCAGTACTTAGTGACTCAGCTTCTTCCGAACAAAAAGTCTTTCTTTCCTGGGTTTTCACTACCCCCTCATGACACTTTCTCTAAGTAGGGCTGGCTTCCCTACCAACCTCTGTGCTCTGGCTATCTTGTTATCTTTTGAAGTCAAATTACTATAACAAGATACATTACATGTGTGCTTTATACTCCTTGCGATTGGTATTAACAGTAAAGAATTAACTTCATCAAATCCTTCCCACTAAATATCGGCAGCTTTGAGTGGATGTACAAATAAAATGTAATAAAAATGGCCAAACTGGGGCTGGAGAGATGGCTTAGGGGTTAAGAGCACTGACTGTTCTTCCAGAGGTCCTGAATTCAATTCCCAGCAACCACATGGTAGCTCACAACCATCTGTAATAGGTACTGATGCCCTTTTCTGGTGTGTCTGAAGACAGCCACAGTATACTCACATACATGAAATAAATAAATATTTTTTTCTAAAAAATGGCCAAACTGACCTTATTGTTCAAGATGAAATAGAGATATAACTTATAATTAAAGAATCATACTACGGCTCTTACTGATTTGACTGAGTGTAATTCAAATGTAAAAGAGACCTTTCTACATTATCACCTGTATCATGAAGTCACCAGCATTCTCCTACTTAGTATTTTGAATTGTTAATGCATCTATAACAGAATGGCAAGCAGGCAAGACAGTTCTGTTCCAGGTCTACTTGTTTAGAGTCCTTTGTTTAGAGACAGACAATGACAGCCTAGATTGGGAACTGACTCTAGACTGTCCAAGGGTTGGTTCATAGAGAAGAGTATGAACAAACTATAAATATCATTGACCAGAATTGAATGTACTGAATATTTTTTGACTTCTGTTGACTTCTTTCACAAGGCCACCATTATAGTTCATGAAATATATTCCCGAAAGAATATATGCTAAAACCCTATTAACATTCTGTATTTAGCAGGATACCTGTAGCCCAATTAACAAGGCATTGTTATAACTAATAATAAAATCCTTAACACAAAAGCATGGAACCCACTTGGTTAAACCACTCAGTCAAACATCATAATCAAGAGTACTTTAATGTCTTGTGCATCTGTGCTTTAGGGAAAATCTCTCATGAAGTTTTCATGGTTCACTGATGATAAAATTCAAGTCATGGGTGAAAATTCTTTTTCGGAGATTGAGGCAACTCAGTGTCCTCAGCTGGTCATTGACATGGTTCATGAGCATCATAGCTAGATTAGGATTGCCTTTCCTCCTTTGGAAGCTTGCATGGCACTTTCTGGTACCATGAAGGCTAGTCCTCAGGAAGGAGTCATTCAGCTCACTTCCAGCTCAGGGGTCTCTAAGGCCCTGTTTTGGAAGTGTTTGGTGTCTTCAGCAATCAAGACTTACCTACTATCTCAGAGAGGCAACTAGAGGTAATAGGTAGACTGTAATGTTTTGGAAGTCTCTTGAGCAAACCTGCAAAAAACTCAAGAGAAAACTTTCATACCTGGTGTTACAGTTTTGGTTAGATGCTCTTTAGCTCTTGGAGGCTGTATTGGCAGAATAGATGAGAAAATGTCATGGAAACTTTATGTATATATTTATACACAAACTATTTAAAGCAGTAGTTCTCAATATTACTAATGCTGTGACCCTTTAATACAGTTCTTCATGTTGTGATGAACACCAACCATAAAATTGTTTTCATTGCTGCTTCATAACCATAATTTTGCTAGTTATTAATTGTAATGTAAATGTCTGTGTTTTCTGATGGTCTTGGGCAACCCCTATGAAAGGGTCATTCGACAACGCTCAAAAGGGTCATGACTGAGAACTACTGATTTAAAGCCTATCGTATAAAGAAATACTGGCACTAATGTAGCAAACAAAGCCGAAGACCACAGTCTTTAGTTCCCTGTAATCTGAAATAAAAATGGAGAAGGGAGGAAGTCCCTGTGAACTATTGACTAAGAAAGTTTTAGTTTGACGCTCAAAGCAATTAACTTTAACATAGGCTTTTTACTGGTGTTAGATTATCCAAGGACTCTAATTTCCTAGAGTAATGTCTTTAGAATTTTTTTTCTAATTTGTGATTCAGTCTCTGATCTTTTGAGCAATGAATCACTTTCAAAGTCTCTTGGCAGTTTACAAAACAGAACTGTCTTCCTGAAGGACCAAAGAGTTACAGCTCTTTGAAATGTAAACAAGAGAGAGAGAGAGAGAGAGAGAGAGAGAGAGAGAGAGAGAGAGAGATGCTAGCTTACATCTCTTGAGTATCTGTGGGAAAGCAGGAAGCTGACATTTGTGTCTCATACCAAAGTGTAAAACCCTGTCAGCTCAGGAAGTGTAAGAGAATGTGTTTTCCTTTCTATATGGCTCCTGAGCAAGCCCTCTACTCAGTACACCTGCTATTAAGAAACTCTCCTGGCCTGTGCAGAGTTGACTTTATACTTCATTCTGGTCTCCCTCCCCATTTCAATGACCTTAAATAATGTGTGCTTTTAGTTTCTTCCCTCCCCTCAAACTTTATTTCATGCTTCAGTCTTGTTTCTGTCATCTAGAATATAGGAGGATGGGTTGAATATTCACAGGGATAATGAAGGTGCAACAAGGGGGGTGGAAAGCAAAGTGTACTTAGCAGGACTGGAAGATTTGCATCATGCAGTAAATATTCAAGATAAAGAAAAAAAGGAGTTGGAAGATCAACCCAACTTATCTTTGGTTTGGGACATCTTGGCTTGCTTTTAATGACTAAAAAACCAATTGAACTAAAATTTCTATGAGGGGAAAGGGGATGAAAATAATTTGAATTTCAATAGATCCAAAAAGTGCCTAAGGCTGCCCAGCAGCTGTGATGGATTCTAAAGCTCATGTAGAAGTAGGGTGACGAGAGGGGAAATATGGTCCTAGACTGAAAGTATCAGAGACATGAGATCTTTTAGGATAAATTGATGACTCTAGAATAGTGCCAACCCCTGGCCACTTGAACCAGTGGTACAATATCTGGTTGTGATTGGTATTGTGGTCTTCTTACATAGAATAAAATCACAGAGATTGTGCTGAAAGAGGTAAATTCTAATTGCAATTGTGTGTATGTGTCTGTGTGTGGGTCTGAGTGTGGATGTGGTATGCATATGTGTGTGTGTGTGTGTCTGTGTTTGTGTGGTATGTCTGTGTGTTTGGTGTATGTAATGTTTTGTTGTGTTCTATATGTGTGTATGTGTGTGGTTGTGTGTTACATGTCTTTGTGTGTGTGTGTGTGTGTGTGTATTATGTCTGTGTGTGTAGTGTGGTATATGTGTGTGTTATGTGTCTTTGTGTATGTCTGTGTATTTGGTGTGTGTGTCTGTGTGTGTGTGTGTGTGATGTGTATGGTGTGTATTTGATGTGTGTGGTATAGTGTGATGTGTGTGTGTCTATGTGTATTTGTGTGTGTATGCTTTCACATGTCCCCCTCAGGACTGAGAAAAAGAAAAGCAGATGAAGACTGTTAGTAGCTAGTTTGAATAGTGGGTATAAGTTGTTTAGATATTTGATCAACACTGCTCAGCAACACTGATTAAATTTTCTAGATAATTGTCCCATAATAAACAAGACTATGAGTGTTGTTCACCCTGCTACAGACTTCCTGGCCTTTTGCAAGCTTATCCATCATAATTAGCTACACCATGTCTGACATGCTGCTGTCCCCCTGGCATTTCTGCATTGGTCTTAAGCACAGTGCAGCAGGCTACACAACTATGCGTAATGCAAAACCCAACTCTAATTAATATTTGATGCCGGTTTTTATGGCTGGTGCTCTTTTCCTTTTAAATATCACAATTATTCAACTTAGACAAGATATTCACTGCCCTTCTCTGGTCATCTAAATTATCTGTGAAAATAGGCAGTATTGCTTTTCTGGATTTTTTTTTTCTTCCCCAGTGCTCTGCAGTAATAGTTTTTATAGCAACTGTTAAACAATGAGACTACAGTAGTACCCTCCGGGCTTCAGTGCTCATAGTCTAAAATATTATCACCTCCAATCTCAAAGCAACAAAAACACCTGCACTGGACCAAATGGACCCATAATTCTTCTCAAAGCAATTTCTGTTTAAACAACAAAAATAGCATAGGTGAGCAGCAGATGTTCCATTGCTAATTATCCAGATGCTCCACTCTGCTCCCATCATCTAGACCCTGCCTTGTTCATTTCCATTTTACTAGTTTTGTTTTGTCTTGTATTGTTTGAAGCTGTGAGTGAAAAACTTACTCATTCAGATATACATGATTTGTGTTTCCATGGTATTCGATAACACCAGTTTGTGCCTGGAGAGCTGGGTGCTGCTGTATAATGAGCCGAGGTGTGTGGGGGCTGGAGAGAGGAAGATAGAGGATGGGGTCCCCGAGTCTAAGATGGTATTCTATGGGAGGCCCTGTAAGATGGTTTAGTGATTAAGAACACTGTTGCTCTTCTAGAAGTCCTGAGTTCAATTTCTATGGTGGCTCATGACCATCTATAAAGGAATCTAATGCCTTCTTCTGGCATTCAGGTATATATGCTGATAGAGCACCAAGAATGAAAGACAGACAGACAGACAGACAGACAGACAGACAGACAGACAGACAAGGAAGGAAGAAAGAAAGAAAGGAAGGAAGGAAGGAAGGAAGGAAGGAAGGAAGGAAGGAAGAGAGGTATTCTATGGTCGATCAAGTGAATTGAATACCCTCCATGTGTCCTGACCTGATTCTCACTATCTGTGTGCAAAAGAAGTTAATACTCTATTATAATGGCATGGGACTCTACCTTCCTTGTATTTCACCTATGTCACTCTTGTGAGTAGCTACTGGACCTGTTTTATCCAATATTATATAAATTCATGAGGCCATTATTGATTCTCCTTTGTGGCTGGCATATCATGAGCACCCTGTACAATACTTGGCTGTTAGTAGCCATTAGATGAAGGATAAAGAAGGACTAAGAAGATCTGGGCATGATTTTCTCATTGCCCAGAAGGATTATGTTCTTCTGCTAATTGTGGTGGGAGTTTGACCAATGGACCTATGAACAAATTGTTAGAGAGAAGTTTCACATTGATTGGTGGATTCACAAAACAAACAAACAAACAGAACAAGTATGCCTGGAATTCCTAAAAGATTCTAACCTTAGAAAATGAGCAACTCTGAATCAGTGACATGACAGACTTAGATATGAAGCCATGGCAGCTTATTAGCTTAATGTTATTGTCCCTTAAGTTCCCATTTGGGCTTGTAGCAATAAAGTGTACAGTAGAGCAAAGAGCCATTCAACCAAAAACACAGGAGGCAGCAGGTACTCTAAGATCAGTACAGCACTGTCCTGGCTGCTGTGTCAGTCAGCTCTCTGCTGCTATGACAAAACCCTGATGAAAGGAAGGAAGGAAGGAAGGAAGGAAGGAAGGAAGGAAGGAAGGAAAGGTCACTTAGGACCAGACTTTTAAATTATCTTTTCATGATTGGTTGAATCCACTGTTGGAATTTTTCCCTTTATCACAGCAGAAAAGCACATGTACATCATGGCCAGGAAACAAAAGAGGACTTCATGAAAACTCCTTCATGATTTAAAGATTCCCACTATGCCAACTGCTAAATGTCACCAGAGGCCAGAATTGATTCTCCTTTGTTAGCTGGCATATCATGAGCACCCTGTACAATACTTGGCCTCTTCCAGAGTATCACTCAAGGGACACAGCCTTCAAATGCTAAAGATCCAGACTATAGCAACATCTGTGTCTAGATCTTGTAATTGGATCATAGCTACAGTTGAGATATATACATCGGGCAGTGGGGAAACAGATGCAGGCAGATTACAAGCAAACATTCAAGTACTACTCTTGTCTCAAAGTAGGTGAAGAAGAAAACATCCTGTTCTCTTAGGTGACACATCTTAGCTTAAATAATCCTTCCCGAGGGAAGACATTTCTCACCATGATGCTCTTCTATATAGGACACAGTCCATTCCACTCTGCCTAAAAAGAGCTAATAAACCCACAACCTGCTGTTTCCTCCCTGCGCCACAATGAAGGAGGACTTCTATACTCTGAGACTTCACTCCTCCTACATAATCCCCATGAAAACTCCAGTTTTTTACAAATATAATTTGCAGGAAATATTAACTTTGCAGGACTTCTCTTGGAAATCTGTGATGGCTCTCTTGCCATATTTTATGCAAGAAAACAACTGAGTCTGAAGTTACTTAGCTGCGAGACATCTTTACATAATGACTGTGGCTGAGTTTGTTCACTTTCTGCTCTCAGCTCACTCTTCCCAGCAGCATTTAATGAGGCAGCAACATAGACCTGCTGCGCCAATGGCTCTATTGTCCTAATAATTAGGAGACATGCTCATCTCTCAGCCTCAGTAAAATTCCGTGCTCTGCTTTCTCTGGAGAAGACAAAATGCAGTCTACAAGAAAAGTTCAAGGTTTCCCGAATCTTGGTTAGTTGGGAGTTTATAAAGTTATAAAAATCTAACATGGGCATTTATATCCTGCACATTTTGAGATCTCTTTAGAGAACACTTTTTTTCTGTTGATATGATTCATGCGGGCCATAATACCAGTCTTCTATTAATAGGAGCTGTATGAAGTTATAGATAAATAAGGGCTTGAATGTCAGTTACTTTTTTCTCATTTAGAAAGCAAAGAAGATTAACTCAATGCATTCATATCTTAGATATAAGACAGCTGAATGAATGGCAAGGATATTCAGTTACCCTCAGATGGAGGTACTAGGCCTGTCTCCTGGCCTCCATCTCATCTTCTGAAAGAGAGTATAGTAGTGTCAGACACAATAAGAAAACCATGCCAGGGAGCCCACAATCTTTGACAGTAAGTGGGATGGGAAACTGCACTTGAATACTGGGATGATGACTGGTGGAACTCAGGGAATGGCTTTGTTACTAGGAATAAACATGCTTAAAAAGAAGGAATGCCACCAGATACCATTTTAAAGGTCTTCACAGTTGGGCTAAATACCCAGCTTATAAGACAGCTTTAAGATGTCTTACCCATGTGTTTCAAAATATAATTTAGTCCGTAATAACTCAACAAATGTTTTATTATTTTATTCAAGATTTTTTTCCTTCAGATGCACAATTAGAAGACTAATTAGTACTAAAATACAGCCATTCTTTACAACTGGAGAGTGATCTAACTGGCAATTTTGCTCCCATACTTTTTATGAAGTGAAAACTGCTGATACACTTTTCTCTGTGTCAGCACCATACATTTAAACATTAGACTTTAGGACTCAAATGAGGATTTGTACCTCATCCATTCATCAACAGACTAGTTTTTTTTTTTTTTTTTGAGGTAATTGAAACTCATATGAGAATGAAGAAAGGAAATATTTTATTCTTTCCCACATTTTTGTACCTCACTCTAATCTGATGGTTTGAAGTTGCATCTTAAACCAAGTGTGAAAGTAGGGTCATAGAAAAATCTACCACTTGGCTTCCCTCTCCAGCACAGGATTGCACCACTCAATCTCTATTAGTATAAAACTTCTTTGTGACGAAAGCTATTCAGGTCCTGCATAGAGTATTCTCCTCTCCATTCCATGTCTGAGACATGCAACAACACTCTAGTAAAATCAAACCTATGCACTCAATGGCAGAGTGGTGTTATATTAAACTTTTAACAAGCAAATTAAGACTTAATACATTTACCAATAAGTTTGTATCCTGTATTTCTTTACCTGGGTCTTTTAAGGGACTGCTTTATTTTATTTTTTATGTTTCTTTCACATATTATATCCAGGCTACAGCTTCTCCTCCATCACCTCTCCTCAGTCTCTCTTCCCACCTCCCCAATCCTTCCTATATATCTGCCTTTGCCTCCCCTCAGAACTAAGCAGGCTTCCCAGGAACATCAACCCAACAAAGCATAACAAACTACAATAAGACCAGGCACATTCCATCATATCAAGGCTGGACAAGGCAGCCTAGTAGGAGGAAAAGGGTCCCACAAACAAGCAAAAGATTCAGGGATAGCCCTTGCTCCCACTGTAAGGAAACCAACAAGATCACCTAGCTACTTATCCATAGCATATGCAGAAGACCTAGGTCAGACTCCCTGATATCTTCCAGCCTCCATGAGTCCCAGTCCGTTGGAATTGCCTGCTTTATTTTAGAAGAAATATGCTATATATATGTGCAAGGTATATTATAAAACTAAAACCATGATGCATACTCTGACAATTATTTGTTTTTAAGGAACAATTCAGAATAATATTTGAAAAGGCTCACGTTTAAAAATCTAAAGTATCACAGGGCAGTGGTGGTGCACGCCTTTAATCCCAGCACTTGGGAGGCATAGACAGGCAGATTTCTGAGTTCGAGGCCAGCCTGGTCTACAGAGTGTGTTCCAAGATAGCCAGGGCTACACAGAGAAACCCTGTCTCGAAGAAAAAGGAAAAAAAAAAAAAAAAAAAAAAAAAAAACCTAAAAATCTAAAGTATCAATGGGAGAGGAGGCCCTTGGTCCTATGAAGGCTCAATGTCCCAATGTAGGAAAATGCTAGGGCGGTGAGGCGGGAATGGGTGGGTGGGTGGGTGGAGAAGCACCCTCATAGAAGCAGCAGGGGGTGGGGATGGGATATGGGGTTTGTGGAGGGGAAACCGGGAAGTGGGATAACATTTGAAATGTAAATAAATAAAATAACCAATAAAGAAAAAAGAAAAAATCTAACGTAGGGTGGGGGCAGTGATTGAGATGTAAAGTAAATAAATGAATGAATGAATGAATAAATGAATGAATACATAAATAAATGGAAAATAATAAATATATAAACTGTGGGGCTACCTCTGCCAACAATCTTCATATAAAATGGAAATGAACCAACTGACTTCTCAAAATTGGTATGAAAGATGAGTGTGCCCAGGTTATAAATGAAAATCCAAGACTTCAGAGCCCAAAACTTTCGAATACTGACAAACTACCACAAGGGGATATTTGATGTCCAACTTCATGTGGCCATTGCACTTGTGATCAGGGACACTGAAAATATTGTATAATGCTACCTTCAGGCTGTGTGTGCTAATTCTATACAAAGCAAATAAACCCTGGTTTAGGTTTGGGACCTATCTCCAAGATAAGTCATTAGTTGTATGCAAATATTCCAACCCCTCCCCCAAATTGTCTAAGTGCCAAAACATTTCTGATCCTAAGTAATTCTGATAGAGAATGCTTACACTACATAACAACTAACCTTGCTGTTGATGTTATTGGTTTTGCTATAGCTCATTGCTGTGGTGTGAAGTCACAGTATCTTTAGGCTAGATCATGACTATTACCTTCTTTATTGCACCACTATTATCTCTGAAAACCTTTCAGTCAAGAAGCTAGCTCTTTCCTCTTTGGTCTCTGGTCACAAGTATCCCTCACTCTCCTTCATCTTACATTTCCCCAACCTGCTGGCACTACGTTCTTTCCAGTTACGTCTTTTCTAACGTGACCAGGTAACTGTTAAATGCCTGTGAATGTTAGCTCTAATGTTTTATTTTTTTAAGAGTTATTAATGAATCATTTTCTTCTAAACAACTAAAATTTCTAATATTTCTTTTAGAATTATTCATTTTATTTTACATGTATAAACGTTTTGCCTGCTTGTGTGTATGGGCAACATATATGTTCTTGTTGCTTGTGCAGTTCGTTAGAGGGTGTTGATCATCTGGAAGTAGAGTTATAGACGGTTGTGAGACACCATCTGGGTGCTAGGAAGCAAACCCAGGTCCTCTGCAAGATAAACAAGTACTCTTTCCCCTGATGAGCCATTGCTCTAGCATGTTAATAAATATTTGAAGCTTATCAAAAGAACAGAAGAACAGACAGTATAAAAAGGACTTATGAACAAGTACCACCAGACTAAAAACATACTTAAAATATCTTTTTAAATAAGAGTCATTAAAAATACAAAAGGTCTGTCAACTTAAAACTTCAAAACCAACAGTTAGATTGATGGCCAATTACATCAAAGCAAAAAGGTGATATTTTCAATGTGTCAAAAAGACTAATTGCTAGTTTAAATTTCTGTGCTCCTTGAAAATATCCTGCAAGAGTAAATGAAGGTATTTTCATCTCACCAAAGATGGTCACTCATCCATGCTTGCCCCTCTCTGTCCCATACCAGGGTTTCCTGCTGTGAAGTCTCTGGTATGGCTCTGCTAGCTTCACTCACAAAAGAAAATTGCTTTGTATTCTAATGAGTTACCAGTGGCTGTGAGACAATAAGATAAATACTATTTTACTGACAGTTCCTTTTCATCTCCAGCTAGGCTGGATAGATACTCTTAGTCATGTGTGCTATCTCTTCATAGCTATAGTCATGCTATGGTACTGACACGTAATGTCATATACTAGTAATTTGCATTCCAAAAGTAACTTGAGCTTACACACATATATTACATACCAACCTTAGCTACAAATCTTTCAAAGAACAAATGTCTGAAATGATATATTGCCTTATTATGCTCTTAAAATATAGTCAGGGAAAGAAATACATAAAATGAGTTGGGAAGGTCTGAGACTCTTACCTGCAAAATGAAAGCTATTTCTGATGAATGAAGGTGTGGTGAACAGTCACAAATATGAATCCATTGTGACCCAAGTCAACCCAAGTCAGATGGCATACAAGCAAATGTCTAGAATCCCTAGACCCTTTGCTGAATTTTCAAGTATTTGCCCAAACACGCCCATTTAGCAACTGGGTGCAAAAACTGGCATGCTATGAATCTTTCTTTCCTCTTAAATGATACTAAAACTTCTTTCTTTTTTTCCCCCATCCTCTCTTCTCTGGCTTCCTCTCCAAATCTGCTGGTGTTTCTAACCCCTTTATGGTGGGTGTGGTCCTCTCCATCAGCCATGTGGGTAGTTGAACCAAACTCTGCTACCTGCCTTTCTGCTGCCCTGCTGGTCAAGAGACACTGCCAAGAATCCAGGTTGGTTGTGGGGCCTGGGGTCCAGGGGATTATAATGCCAAGTCATGATTAGAGTCTTCTTAATGGCAGTACCCAAGAGGCCCCGGGGTACATGGCTGAATATTTTCACCCTGAAGTTCTAGATTTACTGGTTGATGGCACAGTTGTGGAAACACAAACCATGGCAGCACGCACATGGCCTCTTGTTTACTGTCACATTTAACCCCTGTGTTCTATTCCTTCAGTGCCCTGTCCCTTTCTGGTTTAAAGGAATCTAAGGCATTAGGAAATACAATACAATGAACCCTTATGTTCCATCCCTCAGTGTCTTCCTGCCTTCTTCCAGTTTAAAGGGCTCCAAGATATTAGGAGACACTTTAATATCATGACTAGACAGTGGTCAGAACTTTACTTAAACAGAATTCTGTGTCCCAAAACTTAAAATAAGGTTTGCTTTCTGCTGCATCTTCCACACCCATTGTTATGTTTATTGATGACCTACCTCCCAACCTGATTGGAACCCTGAAGTTAGCTTCCCTCACCTATCCTTACTCCCAGTCTGTATTGCTTTTCTCTGGACCCAAAAGTTTAATAAAATCAGAAAATCCTATCCAAAATAGTTCTCCATGTCAGGAGAACTGTTGGCATATGAGAACCATATGAGAACAGCTGGCAGTCTAGAAAAGACTATAGACAAGGGGGCAGGTTCTTCTAGACTCAGTTTTCTGAGTAAGGACCTGAACGAACACAGATTCTGTGACTTAGAGTCCTTATGAATATTAACAGGCCAGTAGCACTTACCCTGCTCACATCAAGACAATTAAGTCATAAGTGTAAAAGTCCTGCTGCAATGAATAAAACAGGTACAAGATGAAGTGTGTTTATTTTTCATTGAGGTTGCCGTTTTTGCATTAACAATGGATATTATAAAGTGATTAATGTCAGTCTCATTTAGCAGAGATTAAATATCTCAACAAGAATAAATATCATTCCCAAGGCCAGTACAATGAAATCCAACTGGGAGCCCAATTCAAGTTTTTAAACATACACTAGGCCGTAATACCCTCCACAGAGACAAGAATGATGAAATCACACTTATTAAAATGGACTGTGAATCTTCTCCTGTAGAAGATTTTTAATGTGTGGATATTTTTTATATTTTTTCT
Source organism: Rhynchomys soricoides (assembly GCA_019843965.1). Classification (NCBI taxonomy): domain Eukaryota; kingdom Metazoa; phylum Chordata; class Mammalia; order Rodentia; family Muridae; genus Rhynchomys; species Rhynchomys soricoides. Next base: position 29,113,098 of record JADRCH010000006.1, on the reverse strand, counting down.
GTCACTCCTAAAGGCATCTAATACTACAATTAGGACTTACAGACACTTTGTGTTCTCTAAAATAAATAAATAATTTAAAATGTGAATGTTTTGTTTGAAGTCCATGTGGATTTATTCCTGTGTATCTGATACAGTCACTGACACTTGCATTTTAGGGGTATTGGTTTTCACATACCCCCCACTGAAAAAAAAGAAACTGAAATTAAGACTTTGCTGTTAATATTCAACTTAGTTGAGCACTGACAGAAAAATCCTTAATGTGATGTCATAATTGAACCTATCACATTTATGGGATGGTGACTGGTTAGAGGCACTGTTATCTTTCAAGGGATCTCATGGTGAGTCAAGTACTTTTTCCATATTCAGAACTATCATACATTTAAAGATAAAATTTGACGATCCTAACTTACTCCCATTTAAGTTGTAAGCCTCTCTTAAGTACCAATGGAATACCTCAAATAGTGGCTGACATGTATTGATGTTAATAGGTAAAGGTACGTTTACTGAATCATGATTACTGTATGGATAGTTTCGCCATAAAGAAGGGAAAACATGATGAATGATTAATTCTTTTGTAGCTAAATAAACAGCCATCTAGATAAGTTACAAAGCCCTCTGTTATGATAACAAGACAAAACCAAAACAAAAATATCTACATTTAAACAGCATTTCAAAATTCATAATTCCAAAATGTAGTACAAATTAAGAAGCAATCTAAGAACACATAGCTTTATAAACTTAAAATCTGTGGGTAGGTAGAAATAGAGTTGAATAGAAATAACACAGAGGACTGTCAGGACTTTGAAAGTGCCCCCATACAACATTACAATGGTGGCTTCATGTCATTCCTCCAAACCTGTAGAATTTACTTAAAATGTGGACTGTAATGTAGACTGTGGACTGGGGTGATAATGATATGCCCTTGGAGGTAGGTTTGCCAGTTGTAACAAGCAGAGAAGCCTGGAAGAGCATGTGGGTGACTGTGTGTGGAAGAGGGAAGGGGCCTATTGAAATTCTTTGTACCTTACTCTCAAATATGCTAGAACTTGAAGCACTCTAGATAAATCAAATCATTTGGGAAAAAAAAAGTAAAATAAAACCTTTCCCAGTTCAAAAAGCATAAACAAAGAAGGGAAGATCTGAGGGAATAAAATACAAGGTGAAAAAATATGTCGAGGACACTTGTCATCTAGACTTAAATTATCAAACCCTTTAGACCAATACTTATAATAACATGTGTACAGTGGGCTCACTGCTCTAGTGGGGTGTCACATTCACCAGTTACTGTCTGGTATAGGTTGACTTACCTTCCTCCCCCTGGTATCATTATAGGGGTACTCTTTCTGTTGTCAAGTAATGAGTTGCTAACGCAACTGTGGAGACCAATAATGGCTCCTAAAATGCGCACTCTCTTTATATGCTTCTTGCTGCTTTTGATATATCCTTCCTCTATTTTAAGTTTATTTTCCTATCCATACTCCTATGACATGTAACAAACTGTGCTTTTTATAGTTATTAAACAAAAGTGCATTTGTAAGGAGGGAGCTGAGTTTCTTGAGCCTTGAGAAAGTAACCCATAACTGTAATAGGCATATTTTATAAAGAAAACCATTGAATGCTGACATACATGCCAAAGTCTGAATCTAAAACCACCCACCCAAGGTTATTTCTAAGCCTTTTCTTAAGGTCTGTTCTAAATCATTCCAAAGTGCCATTGTGATGCTTTCTGATAACCTCCCTACCAGCTTTGACCAGTTTCATAAAACATTCTTATGTACCCAACAAAGAAGTCAGCTAAAGTCCTGAGCTCATTAGGATAACGAAGGAAAAACGAAGTCATTAGGACTGGCAATCTCACATATTAGGATGCACTCCTTTAAAAAATCCTATTTGTGACACAGTGTTATTTTGCACAGTACCAGAAGTGCCATCAAGCAGTCTCTGAGAGCTGCAGCTCCTCCTGTCTCATTGTTCACAGTCAATCCATCCAGGCGACTCTTTGAGTTTAACTTCATTCCATAACTCATGGACATAGACAACTGTAATATAATCCAGAGGTCTCAGGAGGAAGAAGCAAGAGAGGCAAGATGCAGATTAAAAGGCACTTACCTGGGATAATGGGTCCGCCCCCCCAGCAACACTGATGCTTTTGCTGTGGGGAGTGGCTTCTGGTCTAAGGCAGGAAAGTTTGCTGGCTTTGTTGGCTTTCCTGTTTCTTCCAGCTATGTCACTCAGGCCCATGTTCACTGTGGTAAACACATTGAATGTGGTAGGACCTAAGAGACCCAATCACAAAAATAATGTGTATGTATATATCAGAAATCTCATTACATTTGAAAGGCAAAAGTTGTTTACTAATCAGATGATTCATGAGAATTGTGAGCACCAATTGTGCCTTTCTCATCCTTTTGTCTTTAGATGATCTGTTGCCAAATATCCTTATATCACCCATTTCAAATGGACAGCCTCCTCTGGCCATGAAACAATAGATAGCAAATACCTAGGAAATACAGACAGAGAAAAGAAAGAAGGCACACAGGACCATTTCCCTATGCGACTACTATTAACTTTTCCATGCTTCTGTATAAAACTGTATATATATTTTATTTTTCAGCTAACTGTTTGATTTGATGTATAGCTACTGAGACCTCTAAACCTTGAATATCAATCTTTGACTGGGAACCACACATGACAAGAACTTAACAAAGATAACTACATTTATATACTTTATAATCCTCAATGTAAGAGGTGCATATAATGAATAATGACATGGGAAATAAAATGACATTGCATAAAAGGTTGTTACACCTAGGATAGTCTAAGAGAAAGTTGAGCCAGAGATGGGGACACTAATAGCAAGGACAGTAGCCACAGTGGTCAGAGAAGCCTTCATGAGAATGTGGAGAGGACCTGAAGCAGGTAGTAACCTGAGGTATGCCAACTCTCTATGCAAAGCACATCCCCAGTAGCAAAACCTAGAGAAGGCTCTACCACAGCAGTGGCGTCTAGATTCCTCCAGAAAGAGCAAGAACCTCAGTGTGGACAGAGTGCCAGAGGGGGAGACTCTGGAGGAGACAAAGTCACAGAAATGGCATGTGGTCCAAATGGGTAGAATTTTGTAGTCTACGACAAGGACATATAATTCTTCAAGAAATAAAATGTAGAGCTACAATGAATTTCTAAGCACAGAAATGGCCTTACCAGTCTTGTGCTTAAAAAATAATGTTCTTTTCTTAATAGTTACAGAACTGTACTTTATCTTCAACCCTGCTTCTTTAACATGGAGCATTTCCCCCATGGCATTTTGGAAGGAACAGAGAATCATCTTAATATGTGCATGCAAACACCATCAATGTATCTATTTATGATCATAATATTATTTTCAAGTTTTTCAATTAAAAATAATCAGTTAAATGTTTCCTGGTATACATTTTTGTTAGTCTTCTCTATATATAATTTTTATGAGGTTTGTTTTATTTTGTTTTCTTTGAGTCAGAATGGAACTATGTAGCCTTGGATGGCCTGAAATTCATCTCTGTGGAGTAGGCTGGACTTGAATACATAGAGATCTACTTGTCTCTGACACCTGAGTGTTATTATTAAAAGCATGTGCCACCATGTCTGGCTTAAAATATGTTTCTAAAACTGGCATGCATAGCTCATTCATTATCTTTCTACTGCTGTGGTTAAAAACAATGACCAGGACAACTTACAAAGGAAAATTTATTGGGAGCTTATAGTTTTAAAGGGTAGAGACCTTAGGAGTATCGTATCAGACAGACATGTTCCTGAAGCAAACAGCTGAGAGATGACATCTCAATCCATAAGCAGGAAACAGAGAAAGAGAGCTTAACTACAAATGTCCTTTAAAACTGCAAAGGCCAATCCCAGTGACATACTCCTTCCAGCTAGGCTAAACCTCCAACAAACTCAGACAACCACTAGCTGGAGACCAAGTATTCAAATGACCAAGAATTTAAGGGGACATCTTAATCAAACCACCACGCATAAGTAAGAGGCAAGAATACGTTAAATTAGTGGATAGCTTATTCAGATGGTTTTTCAGAAAAGTCATGATATAAACGATATAAATACATACTGTTTCTATCAATGGCATAATGTAATAGTTGTCCTATTTTGAATTATCAAAAAAGTCTATTTTTTCCTGGTTACCAACAATTATTTCTTAACATCTGTATGCCTGATTTAACATTACTGGACATATTGGAATGGTCCATATCTGTCTTCTCCCCCAACACATTTATCACTGCTCCTCCACCCCCTGCTGCAAGGCTCAGCCCACCCCATGTCTTCTCTCCAGCCACATCACTCTCTTTCAATTATGAGACATGATGTTTATGCTAAATGAAGCAGAAACTCAGAAACCTTTCTTCCAGGATCTCTGGGAGAAAGATTCTTCCAAGAAATATATAAATATATAAGGCAAACAAGAACACAAAATGAAAAAGCACAAGCTACCTTAGAAAAATAATTGTTACATATTCATTGAAATAGTCTTATTGATTTGTTTTGCCAGTTGAAGTAGAATTGTTTTCTGTAAAACAACATCTGTTCTCTAGAAGCATCTTTTTTATAAATTCAGGTTTTCACCTTCTAATGAATTTTCTTGAAATCTATGAAGTTTGGTTTATTATATTTATTTTTTCATATTGATAGACAAAACTTCATGTGCCTAACACAGGCCACATTTTTATAGTCTTAGACTAATTGAATTCTTTTGTGTTCTTTGGTCATTCAAAGACCTTTGGGAGTCTTCATTTATGGCATCGTGATAATGCCCATCAATCTTGCTAAATTCCGAAATGTCCATTCTGAATATTTTGAATATTTGGGTCTGAAGACAAAACTAAGTATGTGTGCACTATAAAAGTCTGCAGATATTATATTTTTACTGAATGAAAACCTAAAACGAGGCTTCTGGACTAAACAAATCAGGGATTATAGCAGCATCATTTCTCAGCTTCAGACTGAGTGTTATCCTGTGCCAGCTATGAGATTGCAGCTTTACAGGAAACAATCTTATCAAGCCACCATAGTAGACTGTGACTCCTGCATTCTACAGGTAAGAAGAGAAAGTGTAAATATCAGAAAGGTTTGAGCATCCTCACTTGGGCCTTCTTTCTTGTTGAACTTCTTTGGCTTTGTGGGTATTTCATGGATATTCTGTACTTTATGGCTAATATCCAGTTATCAGTGAGTACATACCATGTATGTCCTTTGGGTTGGGTTACCTCACTCAGGATGTTATATTCTAGTTCCATCTGTTTGCTTGGAAAATCTATGATGTTCTTATTTTTAATACCTGAATCATGGAAGGGAGATAGGATCAGGTATGGGGAGAGACAGGAGAGAGGCCCAGAGAGCCAACAGAATGAAGGGAAATGTGCAGCTGCTGTGGGCAGGGAGTAGGGGGAATCTCTAAGAAGTCCCAGCCACCTGGGATGGGGGAGACTCCCAGGACTCAGTAGGGGTGACCTTAGCCAAAATGCCCAACAATGGGCATACAGAGCCTGAAGAGACCATTTCCAATAGCCAGACAGGATCCCCAGAGGAGGAATGGAAACACCAACCTACCTACAAAATTTTCAACCCAAAATTGTACCTGTCTCAAAGAAATGCAGGGACAAAAATGGAGCAGAGACTGAAAAAAATGGCCATCCAATGACCAGCCCAACTTGGGATTCATCCCACGGGTGGGCATCAATCTCTGACACCATTATTGATGTTATGTTTTAGTGCAGACGGGAGTATAGCATGGCTGTCCGCTAAGAGCCGCTACCTAGAAGTTGACTGAAACAGATGCAGATACCCAAGCCAAGCGTGAGATAGAGGCATGAGATAGAGTTAGGGCAAGGATTGAAGGAGCTGAAGGGGATAACAGCACCACAGGAAGACCAACAGTGCCAACTAACCTGGATCTCTGAAAGCCTCCAGAGACTACGCCACCAACCGAAGAGCATACAGAGGCTGGTCCGAGGGCCCAGGCACATGTATAGCAGAGGGCTGCCTTGTCTGGACTCAGTGGGCGAGGATGCTCCTAATCCTGTAGAAACATGATGCCCCAGGGTTGGAGGACACCCAGAGGGGTCACCCTCTCAGAGTTGAAGGAGAGGGGGAGGGGGAAAAACTGAGAGTGGGGAATCAGGAGTGGGGGCAGCATTTGGGATGTAAAGAAATAAAATAAAAGTAAAACAAAAAATTTAGAGAGGTTTGAGTAACAGTTGTGGATAGATGTTTTTGAGCAGTTGGGTTTGGGGAACTGGCCATGTTTGAACTCACTTAACTTTGTCAAAGAAGCAAAGACTGAGAAGGAATGGTAGCAAGCACAGAAGAGAAAGGTACCACACAGTGTTGGGGGCAGCAGAATAAATCTAAGGCCATCATTTGACAGCTCTGTAACATTAGGTCATATATTAATACTCAACTTCCTATCTACAAAGTAGGCAGAACCAAGTAACTAAGTAAACTACACCGTGGGGTACAAACACTGAGAAAGTGGCAACTTTGGGGGAAGTGAGTGGTGTGATGGCGAGTCACATACACCAGAGAGTCTCTTGCCCTGGTAGTTTAGTGGAAGTACTGGGCGGGAGGGAACTAAGATGGTGCCCATGAAGAGCTTTCTAAGTTCATCTGGAGTAAGGTCTGGTGCTGCTGAATGAAGCCACATACCCAATATACTTAACCTTTGAAGCTGAAAATAAAAGAGTCATTTTTTAAGAATAGTGACCATTTGGTAGTTTTATAGTTGCTATAGTATACCTACAGTGGGCATCCAGTGTCATCCCTGTATAATAGTCATGAAAAATTAACTTAGCAACAGTAACGTGATCTTGCTGTCTTAATCTTACTAGTTCGTATTTCTGAGCATGTCACTGGTAGCACATGTTTTGAAAGTGTTGGGGACAAACAAAAGACTTATTCTATGCATTACTTCATTTTCAGACTCCATTTAATCATAGGGAGAAAGTAAATTTAAGGTCCCAGGCCCTAGGACTTCCCAATAGCTGAACAGATTCTATTGTAAAGAAACAGTTGTCTGAGTCCAGGTATCTCAAGGACAACTTCTCTATCTTGCTGTCAGGGTCAAACTAAGTTCAAACTAGGTCCAGAAACCTAATTCCTGTCCTGATTGGTGGAAACTCCTTGCTTCTCATCCTTATGAGAAAATATGGTTAGACAGTGCTGCAGTCTACCCTGATCGTTCACTGTATGGGCTTATCCTTTAAGTATGCTTTGCAGCACCCCTTTAGGGTCTCAGTTCAGCTCCCAACTCTGTTCTGTGGCCCTGATTGATCAGTAGTGGTTTGATTACAATAGATTTTTGTCATCTACATTGACCTGGTGTTTGAGTTATGTGGGATTTAAGCAGACCCCCACAAACAAAAGAAATTTCCCCCATAGCCCTAGTTAACACCCAAAGAGCCAAGTCTTTATGTTCTCTGGCTAGACTCCTTTTCTGAGCAAGGTGATACAGTTTCCAAATTCCACTTTAGGATCTTGGCGAAGCCAGAGATTTGAAAACAACCTTAAAAAAATAAGCTCTAAAAGTCTGCACAGTAGAGATTAAAGCTGTGTGTATATTGTCTGTCATCGCCTGGTTGGTAGAAATAGCATGAGTCTGCAAAGCCCAGCATCTGACACATAGAACCCGCTCTGCAAGCGTTCTTCATCACCATGCATTACCCACAACAGCGTGTGAGAGCACAGCCATTTTCATATCTGAACAGTCATTGTTGGTTGTATTTCCTATTGTAACCCAGTCATTTTGCCTAGGATCTAATTAAGATATATTTCTAGATTATGGACAGACATAACTGATAGATCTTGAGGTCTCCAAATAAAAGGCTTTAATTACATAATATTCAACAGAATTCTTAGTATAAAAGCCTTCAGTACAAGCAGTACAGAAAATGGAGAAATTATTAGCTGTTGGCTTCACAAATTGTATTTCAAAGGAAGTAACAAGACTATAATCAGGCTATTGTTCTTTATCTGCTACTTATTCGTTGAGATTGAATTAGAGCATAGTTAATTTGTAGCCATTATCTCTTCCAAGAAGAACACACTTGTTTTATGATTAATAATGAACAACCTGTTGTCATCTCTTATTGTCATCGCCAAGCACTGCACAGAGAACCAAGCTTGGTTCTGCAAGTACAGTCTATGAGTCTAGGAAAAGTCATCAAAGACAAGGGAATGCCTTTCGTCATTTAATAATGCATCACTATGATATAATATTGTTTATAATTTCTAGTGATTATAAAAGATAGTAAGGTGTTCGTTTTAATTTGCCTCTATTAGAATTTATATTGTTTTTATTCCACTGGTTGGTATACTATATCAAAGGTCTACACTTCATTCTTCAGTTATTTAAAAACTTTTCAATATTGAAATAGGATACATAAAAGATGATCTCCAAATAAGCTCAATGTTGACTAATTGATTCCTCTGATAGTTGTTAAACTCTTACAGCTCATAAGGATTCAATAGGCCTTTCAACCACAGCTGGATTGGTGAAGAACTTAGTTTGCATGGGTCCCTCCAGCTAGGGTAGCAGAGGGAAGAGGGCTACACATGGGCCCAAGATTAAGGTAAAAAGAGCACAAAGTCTTACCTAGTTAATAAAACTAGAAAATACCATGTAAATAGATTTGTTTTTCCCCCAGATAGCTGTAATTGGCAAGGCAGATTTTATGTAAGCCATTGTAATAGGTGCAAGTGACGTCAGTACAGATTTGGACTTAGCTCTAAATATATTAAAGGGAAATTTATAGGCAGGAAGCTGGATGAAAGAACCACTGAAAGTAGAAGTATTAAGAAGGAATATCTAGGAAGAAGGAGTCTGTGAAACGGAATTGAGTGTACTTGCTGAAACAGCCCAAGGACAGCATCAAGGGTGAAGGAATTTGAAAGCTGGTCAGAAACCCAGTGTAGGAGTCTTCTGGTAGAGAAGTTTATTATTAATCTAAGACTCAGTAGACCAAGGTCCAGGCATAGCTGAAAAGGGTGCTCACAGAAGTCAGACTATAACTTAAATAAAACCAAAAACCAAGTCCCAGTAAAGAGATGGCTCCGGAAATAAAAACAAGAGACACTAGCACATCATGTGACCTGTAGTACAGATTAGTTTTTGAAAGATTGACCTAAGTACCTGATCTCACATATAAATCCTTTTGAATGAGAATAAATTAAGGACATTCAGTAGAGTAATCTTTCATTCTGAGCTGTGCAAACACATATTTTAAATTCCTCTAAATAATTCTGGATCATAGTACTTTCTTAAATTGATATTAATGAGAGTATCTCAATTGCTCACAAAAGACCTCTTCAGATGGATCTGAATTTCTTCCAGCATTGAGATGAGAGGATTTAGTATAGAGCTCAAGAGCACATATCCTTGACAAGACTGAGACAACCAAACAGCAAATGATAATCACTACATTTTACAAGAAGTGTCCTTTAAGTGGTGAGAACTCAGGAGCAAATCTTATTTTTCACAATCTACTGAGAGCATTTGCCTTTACACTGTTTAACAACAATAACAGCAGGGTCTCTCTCTTTTTTTTTTTCATTAGAGCTATCCTGGGAAATACTTTAAATTATCTTCTCAGATACTGCTTATCCTACCATCTGTCACTGCTGCCGAAAATTACACAGCGAATGCAAACACATGTTTGTGTCTAATCTTTTGAGGTTAACTGATTTCCCAGAAAGATAGGAGCAAACAACTTCAGCAATTGCTTGCTGCCTAGCACTGTCTTGGGGCCTCTGTGGTCGCTGCACTTTTAAAGCTCACATTGTAAAAGGAGAGGCAGAGAAATACTGTACCTAAATTGGCCTTCTTGACAAGTGCTGGAGAAGCTGCTGCTCAGGATGTTCCTGGGACACAGAGGACAGTGAGTTTTTCACTTCGTAGATAGAGGTGGGTCTAGTAAGGAGTGTAAAAGTGTCTGAATGTTTCTGGGGTTTGGAAGGGTGTTGAAGAGGCCTGCGGTCTCCATGGTGGGGAGAAGGCAAGTGGCATGGTGGGGAGCTTATATGTTACCTGAGTAACATATGTGTATATATGTGTCAGGTAACATATAAGCTGAGATACAACTGATAGAGGAAGGAGTGTTAAGAAAAGAGGAGTAGAATTAGAAAGAATCTTCCTGCATGAAAACATCGTGTTCAAAAAAGATCATGGCAAATTAGAATGTACATCACTTAATATGATGGACAAGTACTTTTCAGATTTAGTGGGCATGGGTGTCACTTGGCTTTAATGTAAATTTTTTATAGTCTAATTCCATAGTTGTAAGGAAGAACCTGAATTCTGAAGCTTCTAAGGAGCCCAGGAGCCATACAGCTAGTTCTGGTTCCTGGACCAAGTTCTGAGTAGGAATATATAGAAAAGTTTACATATGAATTACTTGTCTCTGGGGAAATCATGGGACCCTTGATGTTGACCTACCTCTTTCACTGTGCATGAATCAGTAATGGATGCAATGCAGGGGCCATTTTGTTTACAAATGACATTTTATTTTTCTGTAAAGAAAGCTGTTTGATAGAGAGCCAGCTTAAAATCACTACTTTACATCATGTTTTGCTTTTATATCTTCTTTCTCACTTTATCTTCCGTCTCGTTGAAACTGATTTTGCAGCTTCCACATAAAAACCAGCCTGAAAGGTTGGCCTTAATAAATTTTGCCAACACTTGTCAAAAATCAAAGGAAAACCTCCCAAGAAAGATTTACAGGCTTGCCCATTAGAGAAACTTAGAGAACTGTACTGTGTGCCTCGACAGTGATTCTTTTCATGTCAACTTAAGCTCATATTAGCAAATGCATGGGTTTTATGTCACCGTCTTTTCAGTCTGCAGCAGCCCTAGGATTTATCTCCCTGGAGACCAAGGACAAAATTTTTATAAAAACTTAAATATCCCATCTCTAACCCAAAGGTCATGGAAGGGATGAAGCCAATGGTAAAGCCACATGTTGGAAATCTACATCCATATAACATGATTTTAAAAGGCAGACCTTCCCATATTTTGTTGTTGGTGTTAGATGTCCCCAGAGCTCTGTATTTGTTGGTTTGAGAGATGAGGAGGTATATCTGCTTCCAGTGTTGGTGTGGTGAGGTTGTACAACGCTCACCATGAAGTAATATGCTCATCAAACTAACTTAAAACCTACGGTGTCACTCTATTTCCTTATTTAATTCTCAGAACAGTAATTATATATATAATTGAGCAAATAGAGTGAGTGAGCCTTGTAGACAAGTAACAAAACTTATATTCATTTATGCATCTTTATATCCAGCAAGTGTGTCAAAAAGGAGAGAGATCATCACTAAGAAATTGATGGGCTGAGTTTTTATTTCTTCCTTTTAATGGATGAGTGAACATTTCTAAAACTTTTGAGCATTATACCAGGTTTTCTATAGCCTGACAGTATATGCCTGGTGGGCAGCTACGTAAGTTTCAAGGCTTAGATTTCACTCCCCATTTTCATATCACCTGCTTGCTGACTTGGGGTCTCATTGACTCATTCATCCAGATGAATTTCCTTCTAGAGCAGTCACAGCTCGTTGATTCACTGCCTCTACTGTTTCTTATCAGCAATGAGTAGCCTGTGACCTTCCTCGGTTTTACTTCTCAGCCCTTCTAAGGTCCCTAACCCTATAAAAAACAGATGTGAACATGCCTTAACTCTGCACCCAAGTCCTAGAGTGAATGGTACACATGATCTACTAGCTGACCAAAGCAAACTGGGGTACCATAGAAACAGGACACAGAGGTCTGTCTCTTCCTGAATTTCTGCCCATGGGGCTTGAGTGACTCCTAAAAGGAAAAATGCATTCTTTTCTCTACTCACAGACCAGTAATAGTGGGTCAAGATTAGCTGGGCTATGGTCTTGTCTATCGCATGTTAGCAATTTGTAACCTATATTAACCTCCTATGCATTCTTTGCATTTGTCATTTACTCCTCCATTTCTCCATATCTCCTGTGTTTCTTCCATGACTATTTCCTTTCCTTTTCCTTTTTTACTTTATCTTCCATAAGCAAAAAAAAAAAAAAAAAAAAAAAAAAAGTAGGTGTTACTCTTTCCTTTCTATTGTATGTGTTGTAGTCCTCAGAGTATCAATTATTCAGAAAGTAGCCTATGATAAGTTTGAACTCTCTAGAAACTTTGCTACATCTGATGATTTATCATGAAACACAATTATTTACTGCAATTAATGAAAAATGCCAACAGACTACACTTATACCCTGATCTCATAAAACTAATTCATAACCTCACACTTAAGAGTAGGGTACTATTAGGAACATGCTGTTTGTTGAGTTGATTTATTTTTTTAAAAAAACTGATTTTTAAGAAAAGATATCTACATCTCAGAAAATTTCATATGAGGCCATTAGATAATATTTCAAAAGCAACTCTTTAATAAATTGTGCATATTCTATGTAATGAGCAACAATCATGGTCAAGAACTTAACTTATAACAAGGGGATGTCTTCAGATTCCAAATCATCATTTTTTTTCAGAAGGAAAATGATATTTAAAATGCTTATAAAATTTCATAGGACTTTTTAGCATTTAAAGGGGGTTTAATTCTCTACTGTCAATTTTGTAATGAAAAAAATTCAAATCTTCAGTTTTTATCATCTCTTAAAAATGCAGCAATAATTCTAAACCTTTTAAAAATATGTATGCCTTGTTGTTCATAGACAAGCCCAGCAAGGTTTGATACAGATGTAGGGGTGCATTTCAAAACTTAGAAGCAAACAAGCTGTAGGTCATTCTGCCACCAGAGAGATTCTAAGGGGGTAGCTGGCCCTTGCTCAGCTAATATTCTTTCTGGTGTCATGCTGCACTACATTTCTGGCTAAAATTATTTTTTACCTTCATTTTGAAAAACTGAAATGAGTATTTTATGATGTGTTGGCTTGACAGAGCTGAATTAATGTGACAAGTGAGAAGGCTTTCTTTGGTTTTAAAGCCTGCTTTAAAAAAAGCGGCTAGCATTGTCAGAAGTCAGGCAGATGGGTCTGTATCCATTTAAGCACTGTGGAAAGAAGCAATGGCTTGCAGCTTTCTGTTTATAATATGACTGCCCATCATATTTCCAATTCCCAACATGATCCCAACAAGAAAATGCCAGTTTGCACAGGACTGGTTGTGTTGACTGCAATCAGAAAAAAATTGGTTTGATGGCGTGCAATATGTGTTTCACTCTGCATTTCTAAGGAGAGAGACGAGTCACTGGACTGATTGTATTCTCTTTCTTTTTTGTTTGGGGCACACAGCAACGTGGAGTCACCACTGATGCATGAAGGTTCAGAGCCACAGCAGATCACCAGCAGTGCAGCAGGCAACCTGGCTGGCTCCATCACAGCCTGTAAAAAGGTAACCCTTCCTCATGTTCTACCTGCCAGTGGATCAGCATCTAAGCTTAGCCTTTTAAGCATGTTTCCTTATGTAGAGATAACAAGGGCAATCAAATGACCCACACTTTGCTTTCCCAAGTGTGGCTTGATGATACTTTTTAAATGTAATTCATAGATATGACACAACTGAACAATGCCTAGAGTCCTGACTTGAAAATGACAAGCCTCATTGCCTAAACAACCCAATCCCGCCTGTTCTTCAGGACCTGGGCCCAATGGTGTCCATAGAGAGTAACCACTTGCATATGGACAGTCTTCCCAGGTTTTCATTGGCTTGACCTACTGTTTTGAGCTGTATCATACTGAAGAAAATGTTTTGACTACCAAAGAATAGACTATGGTTTCTCAATGAGTGCTTGGCTTACCTTAGAAGCAGAATTGCATATTCTAAAATCTTGGCTGGACAACTGCAATCTCTCTTCATGATACTTGCACAAAATAGTTGTTTGTGAAGCATAAAATAATCCAGTTTAACAACCCTATTTTATATTCTGTCAATCCAACTATGGTACAAAACTTAAAGTACAATGTCTAAGATCCTGATTTCCCCCAATTGATATTTTGTTACTATTTAATGTTGATTTATGGAGAAGAGTGGGGTGCTCCTCATTCAAACATAAAGGATACGACACTGGGTTATTTCATAGATATAGATATAGATATAGATATAGATACAGATATAGACATATAGATTTAGATATGATATATGTATAGATATGTGTATGTGTACACATATTTATACAAACACAGATGTGTAAATTAAGACAAATTATTTTATTAGATATATGGATACATACTACTTACATGTAACATATATTAAGTACTTACATATCTGTGCATATCTTGCTATAGATCAAGTTGTTGAGTACTGCTCCCACTTAAACAACTTATTTATTCTTTTATCTATTGATAGTTTTAAAGTATAAAATAATTAATAAATATATACATTAGGAACCAGAATTAGTATAGAAAGGAAACAGTAAACATAATTTTCTCAATGTACTTTCATGCTATGTGTACCAGCTTTCTGTAGCTGAAACAGAACAACTAAGATAAATAAGTTTACATAGGGAAGATTTACTTCAGGCCATAGTTCCAAAGGTTCAGGTCTACGGTCTCTTGACCCTGTTGCTTTTGTGTTAGTAATGAGTTAAACAATGGTGTAGAAATGCAAGAGAGTTAAGCCAGTGTCCTGTATCCCCATCGGGAGCGTGCCTCAAAAGGTCAAACTTTCCTCCGTACTCCACCTAAATGTTCTGCACCTTCCCCGTGGTACCACAGTCCTGGGGTCGATTGTCTAAACACAGCCTATGTGAGCCATTTAAGATGCAATCAAACTTACATATTCACTCAAAACCAAATAGCGAATAAACCCTATCTAACTAAAACCTCTTAATACCAAGTATTATGAGTTTCCCTGCTATACATAATCAATAGAGGAATTGATGCTTTAAGTCCCAATTAGTGTAGGATACTGAGATGAGATCCTACCACTCAAAATTATTTTTGAGATTTTTATAAGAAGAGTAAGCTGCAACCTTCAGACATTAGGGATATTTCCAAGCCTGTAAGTTCAAATCATGCAGTACTTACCAGATGCTATGCATTTCACAGAGCCAGTGGGTTTTTCAGTGCATTCTAATTTCTAAGGCACATTCATTCCTGTTGGTGGGAGTCTACGTGGTATTTGCAAGGACTAAAGCCACAATGCTTGGATCTGCCAACTAGCCCCTCATTCATTGTGAATTATGTGATTTGCAGCAAAGGACTAGCTCTGGGTTTCTCAATTTCCTTATCTGAAAAATGAAGATAATAATATTACCCACCTCAAAGGATTGAGATAAGACCAGAAAGAGGCAACAGACATCAAGTCCTGAGGACAAGGTCTGGCATATTGTAAACACCCAAAAAGAAAGATTACCTCCTACTAATGTTATTAGACATGATAATTTTATCAAGGAGTGTACAGTCCCAGATAAATAACTTAATAATGAAAGAGTAATTCATGTTGTTATCTTGGTTGTTGCCATTTCTCTGGGGTGGAGGGAGGTGGCCATGTTTCTTTCTCTTTTAGAAATGCATATCTAAAAAGTACTGAACTGACACCTAGTAGTTTACTCAAAAAATAAAAATTAAAACCAGCTGGAATTGATGAGGAGAGCCTGAGCAGCATAGAACGTTAGGCTAATGGGCTATGTAGCACAAGAATGCCTCAATGGAAACAAATTAAACTCCATTCTAAAAGATTTGATCATCATACACATGTAATATACCTGTATACCCATATGAATCTCTGCATAAAGACATTTATGTGCGTCTGTATATTTATGTACAGATAAGATCTTAAAGTTTTAAAAATAACCTCATTCATTCTACAATTGTTTCTGACCAATTGTTAGTAGGTTTAATCATATGAAATTGCCTTTTATTACAATTGCAAAGTGATCAAATTTAGGTAGATTCACAAGGTTCAATTTAAATATGTTCTAAAGCCACTTAGATCATGATGATAGATACAAAGATGGATCACAAACCGCCCTTAACAGAAAAATGTGTGATCTAGTTTAGCAGATAATTCTGTTTTCTCATGTGGAAAGTAAAGCAGGAATTCACAAGTTAATTATAGTCTTATCTGAAGACAGTCTAACATAGGTGAGAAAGAAGTCTTCTCTGCAAGCCTGTTTGTTTTCTAATAAGAGACATGGGAGGAGGGAGTCCAGATGGGAGTCGAGGTGGGGAGGAACTGGGAGGAGTGGGGGGAGGGGAATCTGTAATCAGGATAAATTATGTGAGAGGAAATCTATTTTCAATAAAAGGAAAAGAAGACGCAAGAGGTAAGAGAGAACCCAGGGGGCAACAGTTGCTATGGGGAAATGCATCTGTCTCAGGCTCAGTGCATGGCAAAGATTTGAATGGGTGCACAAAATATCCATCCAAAGATCTGCTGCTATTTAGCCAAGACCTCTGTGTCCTTCACCGTATATCTCATTTATTTCAAATATCTCCTATATGTACATTTAAATGATTTCTTGGTAGTAATTGAGTAGTCACAGTCACACACCATTTGGGGTGGAACTGGAGGCTGGGGAGATGGCTCACTGGATAGAGAGCTTGCTGTGAACTCATGAGGACCAGAGTTTGGATCCCCAGAACCCATGTAAAACTCAGAATACAGCAGCAAAAGCACTTGTGATGTCACCTGCCCCTTCCAGATAGGAAGCAGAAACAGGAGAATCACCAGAAACTCCAGATCCAGAAGTTGTCATGGGACACACACAGCAATAAACAACCAGAGAAAACCTGTTGCAAACCAAACAGAAAGCAAGGACCAACGCCTAAGGTTGTCCTCTGAGATCCACATTTGCACTGCGCTCTAGCACACACCTTCATCCACACCTATAAACACACACACACACATCAAAGTAACTCACAATGTTTAACCCTTCTATGTACCCAGTCCTGAGATGCCTAGCAATAAGACGTTGAATAATCCCATACCTTTATTATCTTTACTATCAGCTAATCTTGATGATCATTGATTATTTTTCAAATCTTGTTAACCACTGACAAAGGGACTGAGGAAGTGAGCATCCATCACATATACATATTCAGACAATCAGGGCTCATGCCTTGGGGACTTGGGTACAAATGTAACTCTAGTTCATGGGAGATTGAAGCAAGTATTTGAGACCAGCCTTGATTATATACCTGATCATCCTGGGACATATAATGAGACACTGTCTTAAAAGTACACACACACACACACTCACGCACGCACGCACGCGCGCGTGCATCATCCCCAAGCAGCAGGGTTTACAATCCAGCTGGATCAACCTTCACACTAGTCAGAGTATAGGAAAAGTCGAAAGAGCAATTGGAACTATCAGGACTTCCCAAACTCACCGAATGTAATAGCCTCAACTTACTACTCTTGAAGCCTTCTCATCAGAACCGACATGTTGCTAAGGCAGCTGGTTGAAGAAATAAGAGAAGGATCAGAGGACAATGTATTAGACACATAATCACTCACTGAGAAGCACCAATGTGATGATTTCTTTCATGTGTTTCACAAAGAATCTCTCAGGACCTCAGAATCTCACCTAGCTCCTCTAGTCATGAGAAGCCATGGCTGAAAAGAAAGAAAAAAAAGCCACTGTGACAGAAAATACACTTGGATGGAATTATTCAAATGAGGAATTCTTCCATGTGTATTTTTGACACTGAGAGACTGCTTTTTCACAGATTTCAGATGACCACACAGTAGTGGTTTCAGACGCTGGTGGTAGAACTTCCCTGCTCTTGAAAGTATTTTGGTGCACAAAATAAGCTATATGGTCATGCCAACTCTAGATGCAGAAATGTCTCTTCTCATGTTTTCATAGCCTGGGTGTGTTTCATATCTGAGTGTGCAGGTATGTTTGTGTGTGCAGACACATTTCTGTGTGTGCAAGCACATTTATGTGTGTGCAGGGGTATATGGGTGTTGTGCATGTGTGTGCGTATGCATGCATTTGTGTGTGTGTGTGTGTGTGAGAGAGAGAGAGAGAGAGAGAGAGAGAGAAAGAAAAGGAGAGAGAGAGAGAGAAAGAGAGAGAGAGAGGTGAGTAGAAGGTTTTAGCTGTCTAGACTAATCTCTAGATCCTATCCCTCTCTCTCTCTAGCATGGAACTCACCAAGAAAGCTAGGCTGGTCAGCCAGTGAGCCTCAAGAATTGGCAGCTTGTCTTCCCCTCCCCAGCCCTGGGATTAGAAGAAAATATTGGATTTCTGACTTGGTTGGTTTTTAATTTAATAAAATGCTTAGGAAATACATTTTGATTATAATCCTCTGACTCCCCAAAGTCCTCCCAGATTTTGTTTTCAAATATAGGTTCTGGGCAATAAGCTCATACCTCCGTGCTTATGTGGAAGGCCTTTTAATGAGTAAGCTATCACCCAGCCCCTTACCTCTGGTTTTAAGAACTAGGATTACCAGATAAATTTATGCTAAAACACTCGTTATTTAATGGCCTAATATAGCAGAGACAAAATCCTGCTGTTGCTGTTGCTGTTGCTGCTGCTGCTGCTGCTCCCGCTCCCTCTACTGAAATCTCCCTTTTACTTAACTGGAATTGATAATGAAGCTTGTGGTACCTGTACATGGCCTTAGACACTTGCTGAGAACAGGGCATTAAGCAAAGCTATTGGTCCAAGCAGAAATGTGTGTTAGTCGCTTGCCTGTCACTCTAATTTAGTGAGCATGAAGTTCTAGGATATGTTTTAATGTTCAAAACATTATTCTCAAAACTGTGCAGATTAAAAGTGGGATTCACCCAATCCTGCAGAAAACTGGGGAGAGTTGGAGGTGAGAGCGTGACCATTCCCTACCAATGATACTGGACCAGATTCTCTCATAGCACAACTGATGCTCCGCTTATCATAACTCCTTATGTAATGAACGAAGCTAGCTAAACTGATTTGCAAGGATTTCCTACTACATAAGATAAGTTATTATAATTCTATATTCACTGAACTTTAAGTGAAAAGTCTCTATTGTATTCTTATATGATCAGAAGTCTATTATCTCAAAGCAGTGGAATCAGGCAACGATCTGAATATGAATTCCATCCAGGCTCTTGAACTCCGTCCCAGGTTTTGGATCTGTGTGTGTGTGATGTGAGGCTGAAAGGCGCATCCCATGCGATTTCTCACTTGCTGCAGACTCTCATGTTTCCCTTTCCCTTGAATGCACTGTATTCCATCTTACAGTCCCACAAAAGTGAAACATTATTAGCCTTCACTTTATTTCATGGACCAAAGATTTACTATTTTAGATAAGAGTGGAATCAAATTTCTAAATAGGCTTGATATGAAGAAAGACGTTTTAGAGAAAAATCAACATCCCAAATATCTTTCTCTTTCCATCTCATGTTTGTTAATCCTCCTTAAGTTTGACTTATCCAAGTCAGCTGACAGAGAATCCATCGGGTCCCTAGAGATCAGAATGTGATCTGATTGTTTTCTTTGACGTTTAAAGCATTCTTTCCTGTGACTGACCCTTAAAGCAGCTTAAATTTGCTTCATGTATTTGAGGAGGGCCTGGCCAGGTGTCTCTTGGTGTTTCCTTTCACTCTAAGGATCTTAGATCCTTAGATCTTTCATCTAAGCTCAAATCTTTTTCAGGACATGAAATTAACAACAGCAATTCAATTAATATATGGAGGAACATACACTCAAAGGATCCAACCCATATCTCTAAGGACAACTGTTTGGAGCAAAAACCCAACATTGCTTCCAAGAAGCTAATGATTTTACTGAACCGGAGAGTCATATGGGCACACCATGGAGAATAGTTATGTTACTCCGTGTTAGTAATAGCTTTTCCCATTCAGTTTGGAAATACTTAGAGAATGAATGAATGAAATAGAAATAATACAGTGCAGTCTGAAGAAGGGACTGTCCCCTCTGTTCTGTAAAGTGCACAGAAGGTCCTGCATGTTCTCTGTGATCCTGTAGCACCTAGTGGTCTTCATGTCCAGCATCTTATACAGGAGAACGGCCTCATCACTTTTTGTTAAAATGGCTGGACAGATGCTCTATTTTATATTAGAAATGGAAGCTTAGTGGAGGGCAGTGTGATGGAGATACACTAAAAACACTGGCTGCTTTTCCAGAGGACCTGAGTTCAACTCCCAGCTCCTGTATGGCAGCTCACAGCCATCTGTAACAGCAGTTCTAGGGGAGCTGATGCCCAGTTTTGGACACTTC
Organism: Rhynchomys soricoides; assembly: GCA_019843965.1. Lineage (NCBI taxonomy): Eukaryota > Metazoa > Chordata > Mammalia > Rodentia > Muridae > Rhynchomys > Rhynchomys soricoides. The sequence continues at coordinate 29,092,900 of JADRCH010000006.1, read as the reverse complement.
TGGCATTGAAAGCACATGGTACACAGACATACATGGGCAAAAACACACTCATAAAAACAATCAAATAATAAAAAATAAATGGAAACTTTTAAAAAGAAAAGACATATGAAGTTATTATATGAAACGATATTTAAAGACAATTAAGTTAGAAAGTCTAAAGGTACATTTTTGGAGCCAAAGACTACTAGACTCTGGAATGCCAACAGGGCCAATTCATGGGGTAGGGAAAATGGGATGTAGAGAGAGAACTGGTGTGGGAGCAGTGGAAAGGGAGAAGGAGAGACCATGATGAGACATGTGTTGGAGTCAAGGTTAATGAATCTGCATGGCAGTGAAGGTTACACAGAAGATGACCTTTGAGTATTTAGGCCAAAACATCTGGAGTGGTGGTACAGTTGAGACCCTTCAGGGGGGCATGGAGGCCAGTGAGGGAACAGAAAAGATAACCATAAGTGCAGAATCTGCCTAGTAAGTGAAGAGCATACACCAAGATTCCTTTTTTTTTTTTTAAATGAAATAAAGATAAATAGTTTAATACAGAGAATCAAATTTTAAAAAGTATTGATTGAAAAACATGTAAGCAAACTAACAAAATTAAAGACCAGGACTACCCAACTAAGGGATTGAAAAGTAGGAAGTTATTAAAGATTCCAATAAAATCCATAAAGACATTAGGGATATTTTGAAGTCATGTATTCCAAAACAACTGGAAAATACAAGTGAGATGAATAAATTTCTACACACATATGACCTACCAAAAAAAAAACCAAGAGTATGTAAACAAACATATGTCTGATAACCAAGATCGAAACTGTAATCTTTTTTTTTTTCTACTTTATCTACTTTTCAAATGTTCTCCTCTTTCCAGATCTCCCCTTTGGAACCTCCCTATTCTCTCCCCCCTCCCCTGCCTCTATTGGGGTATTCCCCCACCCACCAACCCACCCACTCTTCTACCCACCCACCCACTCTCATCTTCCCTCCTTGGCATTCTCCTATACTGGGGGATCTAATACCCTCAGGCTCAAGGGCCTCTCCTCCCCCTGGTGTCTAACAAGACCCTCCTCTGCCTCATATGTGGTCAGCACCATGGGTCACTCCATGTGTATTCTTTGGTTGGTGGATCAGTCTCCAGGCATATCAGGGGGTCAGGCCAGTTGCCACTGTTGCTGCCTTTCTGGGGATGCAAACTCCCTCAGCTCCTTCAGTCCCTTCTCCAAGTCCTCTATCTGGGACCTCACACTCCACCCTACTGTTGCTGTGAAGTGACTCTTGGGTATTTCGAACTCTTGGGCTAATAACCACTTAACAGTGAGTACATACCATGTTCATTCTTTTGTGATTGTGTTACCTCGCTCAGGATGATATTTTCAAGATCCACCATTTGTCTGCAAATTTCATGAACTCATTGTTTTTAATTGCTGAGTAGTATTCCATTGTGTAAATGTACCACATTTTCTGTATCCATTCCTCTGTGGAGGGACATCTGGGGTGATTCCAGTTTCTGGCTATTATAAATATGGCTGCTACAAACATAGTGGAACATGTGTCTTTATTATATGTTGAAGCATCTTCTGGGTATATGCCCAGGAGTGGAATAGCTGGGTCCTCAGGTAGTATTATGTTTATTTTTCTGAGGGTCTGCCAAACTGATTTCCAGAGAAGTTGTATCAGCTTGCGTTCCCACCAGCAATGGAGGAGTGTTCCTTTTTCTCCACATCCTCGCCAACATCTGATGTCACCTGAGTTTTTGATCTTAGCCATTCTGACTGGTGTGAGGTGAAATCTCAGGGTTGTTTTGATTTGCATTTCCCTGATGACTAAGGATGTTGAACATTTCTTTAGGTGCTTCTTGGCCATTTGAGTTTCCTCAGTTGAGAATTCTCTGTTTAGCTCTCTTCCCCATTTTTTGATAGGGTTATTTGGATCTCTGGAGTCTAGCTTCTTGAGTTCTTTGTATACATTGGATATTAGCCCTCTATCAGATGAAGGATTGGTAAAGATCTTTTCCCAAACTGTAGGTTGCCGTTTTGTCCTATTTACAGTGTCCAAGATTCCTTCTGAGAGCAATTTCACTGACCACCTAAAGAAACTTCTGCCCATGTAGGAGGCTTCAGGGTTGTGCTGAGGACAAAATGCAAATAGTGAAGGCTTCCAGCAGGGACTCATTTCCTCTGCTGTCAGTAAAAGCAGGTCATGATGCTAAATATCTTCTCTTGTCATTGAAGCAGTTAAGTTCACCCTGAACCGGAGAGGAGAGGCTGCCTGTGCCCAGCCACCAGTGTATTCTTGGGAAAATTTAACACTGTGACCATTTGTGGGATGATCTATCTAATTCTCTCTCTTGTGCCTAAATTTTCAATATGGATATGATTTACCTCTGTATCCCAATAGTTAATGTGATAGAGGACTACTTTTATGGGCTCTGTCCCTTTTCTGCCAATAATTTTGCTATCTAATGCCTAAAAGTCGACATGCCTGTCTTATTCTTGTGTCTTTTGTGCTGTTTGAACAACCCCAAAAGAATCTTGCCCAACTCTTTCTTTTAAGCCAAAAATGTAGGCCTCTGAAAATCCAAAATAGCTTAGAATATTTTGTGAAAATTGAATGATACTATGCTTTTAGAATTACATCGTTCCTTCTGGGTACTTGCAATTACCATAAACTTTCTTTAAACTGTAATCTAAATATATGTATCCTGGAATGGAGGGGTCTTGCGTTCTGAAAACACAATCTGGTGTTTGCAGCTCTCTTTCCTTCTTTGGGTACTTAGGAAAAGTCTTCCCACTCTGCTCCCTGTCACCACCATCAGAATCTCTTCTCTGTTCACTCAGTCCTGCATCTAAACACTCCTTCACTTTAGAAGACTACAGTGTGCACTCCTCTCTCCTCAGACAACCCAGACAGAATACATCTTTTCTGGTTTCCTACCAGGCTCATCCTTTTGCTGCCATGGCGAGTTTTCCATTTAGCCAATTTCAAAGAAGAAAGAAGGATACAGTTGATGTTTTGAGTGTACCTTTGGCTCAGATCTCTCTCTGAGAGAGCCTACTCATTTGCCTACATTTACTAGGTCAATGTTTCTCAACCTGTGGGTCATGACCCTTTGGGGTTTACTGAGACTTTCACAGAAGTTGACTAAGACCCTTGGAAAATACAGATATATGCATTATAATTCACAACAGTAGCAAAATTAGAGTTATGAAGTAGCAATGAAAATAATTTTCTGTTTAAGGGTCACCACAACATGAGAGACTTTATTAAAGGGTCACAGTATTAGGAAGGTTGATAGCCACTGTACTAGGCTCATTTCTTTCATGAAGGTGACTTACCCGAAAAGAACTACCCCAAGGCTAATGCTCTCCCAGAAGAACATCCATGAGCAATGTGTCTCTTAAGTTACATTTTTACTGCAAGGCTTCTAATGTGCTATATGTTTCCAATGGCTTCTTCTGGAGAAGAAATGTGTTTGAGGAAAGAAAATTACCACTTTCTTTTAGTTGTCAAGTGCCAAAAATATGTATTTAGATTGAAGTGACACATCATTATTAAAGTCATGTTCTTTTGTCCAGTGGTAAATTCTCTACTGTCTAAATCTTTCACACTTATACAAATAATATAAAATCAATAGCAGGCTTTGGTGCATTTCATATATCTGTATGTGTATATGTGTGTCTATCCCTCATAACTGATTTTTTCTATATTTTGCACAGGTTATCATTAAAATAACATTTCCCTTCACCATGATTCACTGATTCTACATAGCAATCAAATAGCAACCAATCAGCCTTCTCCTTTTTATAAATCTAATTTATGTTCAAGCCATTGCTGACCATATATAAATTAGGCTATATCTTTCATTTCCTGAGTATGTCTGCTTCTGTTATACCTCTGCTTCATATTCTATACCCAAACCTGGTTATGCTCATATGAAAAAAATCCTGATAAAATTTTAATTTTTTTTTTCTGGGCAGCTGACCTCTGTGGGATGTAACAGAAGTAGGCAAATCTGGCCTGACACTTCCCCATCCGTCCCAAGAATTTCCTAAGCTCTAAACTGTCCTCTGTCCTCTTAGTCAATTCTCAAAACTACATTGAGATACTGTGTAGCTTTCCGGATATGTGTAACTGAGAACTATGGGTATAGTAAGAAGCTATTTGGGATACAGTGAAACTACATTATTCAGTGCTTGCCATGTGAGGGTGCATGTTGGCCCAGAGCCATCAGTTCCATTCCCTTTCCCCATGAAGCGTGTCCATTTTACACTCAGATACTTACAACATATATGTGACCTTTGTCAGAGAAGAATGTTTTTAAGTCAGTATATCCCATACTGTTCACCAGCAACAAACTTAATTCGACCAAGTACTGATACTAAAAGCATTTCATAAATAAGTTCTCTCCTGCAGTAACTTAGCTGAGGCCAGTCTTCAGGCAGCCATGTTGCATGATTATCTGGAGCTACTGAAGCTCTTCCCATTTCTCTTCTATAGCAAAGGGCAGAATGCATTAGCTTCTCCACCAACGGTACTTTCCACCTGGTGTTTTCTAGGCTCTGCTTCCTCCTTGATGAAGAAGAACTGTTTTTATTCTAAATACCAAAGGAATTCCGTTACTTTGACATACTTTTCTAATAATCATTAAAACATATTTGAGTCTGGTCAAATATCCACAGCATAATCCAAGAATCTTTTACATCCAACCAAAAAGAATTAAAACATATATCCTATGAATAATCATTATTCATAAATGAGAATCCAGTTCTCTAATGTAAAAGGAGGCTAACACACAAGAACCCAGTCATCCAGTTAAATTATCATTGAAAGGAAACTGCTACCTTGACATTTGGTTAAACCCAGTGGGAAAGGGTTTTCAATGCCACCTTTCTTTCTACACAGTAATTTTATTTATGCCATTGTTTCTGCTCAGTAGTTTGGTGTGCTTTAAATAGACTTTGTGCAATTTCCCTTTGAAATAATGGATAGGTATTTTATCCAAGAGTAGAAAACAGAAAACTCCAAAAAGAAAGTCAGCAAAGGCATAGATTAAATCAACACAGACTTTAAAGTATGAAATTGAGCAAAATCCTCTGAATTCTAGACCTGGGTATGTGCATATGTGTGCTAGACTTTTAAGCTATTATAAACTTAATTCAATAAACAGTTCATCCACTGATTAAACAGTCCAAAATTATAATAAAAGAAAATTTAAGAAACAATAATCTTAGCATGTTTCCAAACACTGAAAATTCTCTGACCCAGCTTAGCTATAGATGCACTCTTATCAAATGATAAAAGCTTCCTTTTCTACTTCTGGGAAATTTTATTCCCATCATGCCTCTTCCTGAGCCATTTTGGGCTCTTTTCTGTACTTCAAATAAATACTCCTGCTTTGAGCCTCCGTTTGTGCTCTTGACCTCTGCCTGGGCCACTGCTCTTTCCTTGGATGGGAGTGTGACTGACACCTCACTTCATTCAGATCTCTGTTCAATGTCATCTTTCCAGCCTTGCAAATTCTTTTAGCATAGTGTTCGAGAAACCTGCCAAGACACGCTTTCCAAAATAGCATCTTACTTCTTTAAGGTCTTCATCTGGTATAGGTCCCTCCTGTAGTGTTTGTTATCTGACATTTATGCTTATCAATTATCCCTTTTTTTTCCTGCCACAATAGATTGAAACAAGACTCTACATGTAACGCTATTCTTACTTGGCCCACTGATTCCCCAGTTAAATAAACAAAGCCTAGTGGGAAGACAGCAAGGTTATACAATTAGCTGAGTATGTGAAAGTTCTTAAAAAATCTAGCATGGATTACATATCCTTCTCTTATAATGGCATCAAAAGTTAATAGCAAAATCTGGTAAATTATTTTAAATATGTTTTATTAATAATATACATTATTTCACAATTTCTTACATATATATTAATATAACATTCTAATTATTCTCCTACTATTTGTTATCCCTTTTCCACCCTTATCAACCACTTCCTCCCTAAAAGTCCTTTCTCCAATTCATGTCCTTTTGTGCCTTAATCAAGGCTATCTGCGTGACCATGGATTCAGGCTTTCTATTGGAGCCCAGTGGTTTCACCAGTATGTACACAAGTGAAGGCAATTCCCCCCTTTTCTTTAACAGTAGCCATCATCACATTGGTGAAGGGCAGGGCCCCAAGAGTCCCTCCCTAACCCATGCCTGACTGTGGACACACCCATTCTTGTATAGATCCAGGACAGGCGTCAGCAGCTACTGTGAGTTCACATCTTCAATGGGAAATGGCACTCGGCAGCCTATCTCTGTATGTTCTGGCTCTTACATTCTTTCCATCACCTCTTCTTGATGGTTCCCTGATCCTTGAGGTAGCGGGGATAACTGCCTTGTTGAGAGCTGAACCCTTCACTTATTCTCAGCATCTTGAGCATCCTAAGTATCTGCATTCATCACCATTCACTAGAAAGAAGCTATTTATTTTGATTTATGTTGGGAGGGGTATTTATCTATTGGTATAAACATAAATATTGAGGTCAGTGAGAGGACTCAATGGGTAAAATCATTTCCTTCTAAACATGATGACCTAACTTTTATCTCTGGAACCCTATGGTAGAAGAAGAAATTTAATCGCATCAAGTTGTCCTCTGATTACAGCAAACACACAGACACATACACACATTCATGTACATGCACATACATGCATGCATATGCATTAACAATTAATTAGTCAATTAATTAGATCAATGTTAAATATAAATGCTTAAAAGATAATTTGACATTATTTCAGGAAGACCCAGTTCCCTCCTAGAGCCCGTGACCTCCTTGGTCACAGGTCTTTGACCAGGTTTACATTGTAGGTGTAGATAGTATCATGTGGTCTTGAGTTCATAAAGTAGTTGGTTACTCCTTCAACAGTTATGCCACTATTGAACGAGTGTGCACATCTTACATGGCAGGTTGATATTGTGCTTGGTAGGTTTCAGAGCTGGCTAAGTAAAAATATTGGTACTTTTTCTCCCTCAGAAGCTTGCATAGTGCCTTTGTAGCACTGTAAATGCTGGAGAGAAAGTTTCCAGTTCAGATCAATCTTAACTCCTCTGTAACATGTGATCAAGGTGCATGGTGAATTTAACAATTATGTCTTATCAGCTAGTTCTGGTGGGCATCCAAGAAGAATGGCAGAAGGCTGTATCATTTTGGAGGCCCTCTAGAGCCTTCCTAACCAACAACTTATAGAAGAAAGTGATATTCCACACCTGACACTAAGATTTCTGTTTCATAACCCACAGCAAGTTAAGTTAGGTTCATAAACATCTTTATAAGGAAACAAGTCACTTGAAACTAAGAGGAAACTAAAGCATAATGAAATGCTGCTATGTAACTGTTACAAACAGTAAAATAAGTTTTAAAATAAATAATATTTATTAATATTATTTATAATATACCAAGTGCTAATACCAGATATATAATATACTACCAGATAATACCAAGTGCTAGCATAAACATGGAGAAATTTCCATTTTGCATTTTTGCCAGCGGAAATTGAAATTGATAAACTTATATGAATGCTCATCAGATCCATGTAAATTTCCCTTATTATTTAGTAGTGCTCATTCTTGTCTATTCACCCAGAACCCCCTCCCCAATAAAAACATAAAACCAAACAAACACTTGTGGAGTATTTACAACAGCTTTATTTGTACCTAGCCAAAGATGTAAACAAACCAAATGTCTTTCTAATGATAAATAGACATTTTTTAAAAAAAATCTCTGTATACCCAGAAACAAATACTGCTGGACAATAAAACAAACTGCCAAATGCACCCAGCAGCACAATGAACTTTAAACTCATTGTGTCATGTCAGATGAACTTGTCACAGGAGAGTCTCTATACTATGAAATGCATGTGACATCCTAGAAAAGGAAAACAAGATGAAATCTCAAGGGCAGAGTCTGAGTAGATATGTGTGATTTCACCATTTGGAAGACAGGGACCCAAACTGGTACCTGAAGCTAGATATGTCTTCAAAGCACATTCTTCCATCTTGGTTTTGGTAAATTTTAAAGATTGAGAGACAAGGGGCATAAGAGGAGAAAAACAATTACAATGTGACTCTCCCTACCACTTAACATTCTTATCTTAGAATGTTCAAGCATCTGTATTAAAATGCCACCACATGCATTTTATTATTGTTGTTATTTATTTAGTCATTCATTTATTTACTTGTTATTATACTATGCAGAAGTGATGTTACTCACAGTCTCAGATGTTGGAAAATCCATGGTTCAGATTAGGGTCTATTTTTTATCATGTGCAAAGTGATGTGTCTATACTCCATGGAGGATGAAAGAGATTATGGAGCCTATTTAAGAAAGATGCTGATCCTCACAATAAGGATTGAGCCCAGCTCAGCTATCATTCCTAACAGCACCATCTCTTTCTTTATGAGAATTCATTAATTTATTGAGTTACACAGATCTTTCATATGTTTTCATGATTCATTACACAATACCCAAATCACATGTTTAACAGAACCATCGCTCAAGATCAAAGTAACAGATAAAACTTCCCAAAATATTGATTTTTACATGGAAATCTAAATTTTATTGCTCTCAATGTTTTCTTCAACATCATTGTTCTCAACAGTATTAGTTCCTTACTTTTGTGAAAATTTCCAGTCAGCAGCTATACTTAATATGCTTAGGGTACCAATCTTTTTAAAAGTATTTTTATTAACACTTTGAGAATTCCCTACATGGTATTTTGAACACTTTCTTTTTTTCTTTTTCTTTTTTTGGATATTTACTTTATTTACATTCCAAATGTTTTCCTCTTTCCAGGTCTCCCCTTCAGAAACTCCCTATCCCATCTCCCCTCCCCCTGCCTCTATGAGCGTGCTCCCCCACCCACCCGCCCACTCTCATCTGTCTTACCTCCCTAGCATTCCCCTACACTGGGGAATCTAACACCCTTAGGCCTAAGGGCCTCTCCTCCCACTGATGGCTAACAAGGCCCTCTTCTGCCACATATGTGGCCAGCACCACATGTGTATTCTATGGTTGGTGGTCCAGTCTCCTGGAGCTCCAGAGGGTCTGGCCAGTTGACACTGTAACTCCCTCCACAGGGCTGCAAAACCCCTCAGCTCCTTTAGTCCCTTCTCAAACTCCTCTGCCCAGGACCCCACGCTCAGTCCAATGGTTGCTGCAAGCATCTGACTCTGTGTTTGTAAGGTTCTGTCTGAGCCTCTTGGGAGACAGCTTATCATGCTTTCATCAGCAAGCACTTCCCAGGGTCCACAATAACGTCCGGGGTCCATGGCTGTATATGGGATGTATTCCTAGGTGGGGCAGTCTCTGGGTGGCCTTTCCTTCGGTCTCTGCTCTACACTTTGTCTCCATATTTCCTCCTGTGAGTATTTTGTTCACCCTTCTAAGAAATACTGAAGCATCCACATTTTGGTCATCCTTCTTCTTAGGCTTCATATGGTCTGTGAATCAATTCTTGGGTATTCCAAACCTTTTGGCTTATATCCACTTATCGGTGAGAATATACCATGTTTGTTTTTTGTGACTGAGTTATCTCACTCAGGATATTTTCAAGTTCCATCCATTTGCCTAAGAATTTCATGAAGTTGTTGCTTTTAATAGTTGAGTAGTATTCCATTGTGTAAATGTACCACATTTTCTGTATCCATTCCTCTGTTGAGGGACATCTGGGTTGTTTCCAGCTTCTGGCTATTATAAATATGGCTGCTATGAACATAGTAGAGCATGTATCTTTATTACATGGTTGGAGCATCTTCTGGGTATGTGCCCAGGAGTGGCATAGCTGGGTCCTCAGGTACTACTATGTCTAATTTTCTGAGGATCCGCCAAGCAGATTTCCAGAGTGGTTGTACCAGCTTACAATCCCACCAGCAATGGAGGAGTGTTCCTTTTTCTCCACATCCTCACCAATATCTGATGTCACCTGAGTTTTTGATCTTAGCCATTCTGACTGATGTGAGGAGGAATCTCAGGGTTGTTTTGATTTGCATTTCCCTGATGACTAAGGATGTTTAGTCATTTCTTTAGGTGCTTCTCAGCCCTTCAGATTTCCACAGTTGAGAATTCTCTGTTTAGTTCTGTTCCCTGTTTTTTTAATAGGGTTATTTGGTTCTTTGAAGTCTAACTTCTTGAGTTCTTTGTATATGTTGGATATTAGCCTTCTGTTGGATATAGGATTGGTAAAGATCTTTTCCCAATCTGTTGGTTGCCATTTTGTCCTATTTACAGTGTCCTTTGCCTTATAGAAGCTTTGTAGTTTTATGAGGTCCCATCTGTCGATTCTTGATCTTAGAGCACAAGCCATTGGTGTTCTGTTTAAGAACTTTTCCCCTGTGCCCATGTGTTCTAAATTTTTCCCCACTTTCTCTTCTATTAGATTCAGTGTATCTGGTTTTACGTGGAGGTCCTTGAAGAAGATGTAAAGATCTCCCATGTTCATGGATTGGCAGAATTAATTTAGTAAAAATGACCATCTTGCTGAAAGCAATCTACAGATTCAATGCAATCTCCATCAAAATTCCAACTCAATTCTTCATAGACTTAGAAAGAGCAATTCTCAAATTCATTTGGAATAACAAATAACCCAGGGTAGCAAAAACTATTCTCACCAATAAAATAACTTCTGGGAAAATCAGCATCCTTGACCTCAAGGTGTACTACAGAGCAATAGTGATAATAAACAAACAACAAACAAACAAACAAAAAACCTGCATGGTATTGGTACAGAGACAAGCAGGTAGATCAATGGAATAGAATTGAAGACCCAGAAATGAACCCACATATCTATGGTCACTTGATCTTTGACGAAGGAGCTAAAACCATCCAGTAGAAAAGACAGCATTTTCAACAAATGATGCTGGTTCAATTGGCGGTCAACATGTAGAAGAATACAAACTGATCCATTCCTATCTCCCTGTACAAAGCTAAAGTCCAAGAGGATCAAGGACCTCCACATAAAACCAGATACACTGAATCTAATCGAAGAGAAAGTGGGGAAAAGCCTCAAACAGCACCACTTCTTAATGGAAAAATAGCAGGGATTTGATTCCAATATGCAAATTTAGAGGGATGAAAACATTCAGATGATAGAAACACTTAACCTTTACATTCTTTATCACAGTATCATGTGGATTTCTCTATCATATGAACCACTTTTGCAGTCACATATTCTAATGCTCCTTTATTTCTTGTTTTACCTCAATAAATATGAAGGTCAGTTCTATACTATGCGCAATATGCTACCCGGAGAACAATACATAACATGCACATTAAAAGCTTTCTTAACGTTTAATGTGTGGAAGAAAAAATAAACTTTCTAGAGCAGACATTAGGAATAGAAACAGGCAAAGAGGTGTTACAGCTGGCACAGGACTGGCAAACCAACAAAACTGGGAGAATTAATGTCTTAGTCAGGGTTTCTATTCCTGCATAAAACATCATGACCAAGAAGCAAGTTGGGGAGGAAAGGGTTTATTCACCTTACACTTCCATGCTGCTGTTCATCACTAATGGAAGTCAGGACTGGAACTCAAGCAGATCAGAAAGCAGGAGCTAATGCAGAAGCCATGGAGGGGTGTTACTTACTGGCTTACTTCTCCTGGCTTGCTCATCTGGCTCTCTAATAGAACCCAAGACTACCAGCCCAGGGATGGTACCACCACCCACAAGGGGCCCTCTCTCCTTGATCACTAATTGAGAAAATGCCTTACACCTGGATCTCATGGAGGCATTTTCTTAACTGAAACTCCTTTCTCTGTGATAACTCCAGCTTGTGTCAAGTTGACACACAAAACCAGCCAGTACAGTTAGAGTCACTCCTGGGCTACAAGTCAAATTTCCTTTAGAGTTTCAATTGGAGAAGGAGGGAGTTTGTATATAGACACAAAGACATCAACATGACAACAGCAGGCCCTAGTGTAATAATCATTCTTTGGAAATCTGAAAAGAAACAGGCTCCTGGGAAGGGTCAAAACTGAATCAGGAGAGAGGGCTGTGTCATTGTTCCAGGTGATGATTAAACCCCATGAGGCCCTGGGCTCTACAAAGAGAATGGTTGTCTGGGGGGGTGGGGTGGGGAGTGGAAGGAACAGTATTCCTCTAAAAAGTACTTGGAAAGTCAGTCTGAAGAGAGAGAGAGAGAGAGAGAGAGAGAGAGAGAGAGAGAGAGAAAGAGAGAGAGAGGTAGTCCTCCCCAGCTTTTCAAATATCTCTAGACAATTCAAATCCACCTTGCCACACCCATCAACCGCAAGGGCTTTTGTTGCCTCTTGACCCCAGATAAAACTAGTCACTCCATTCTTGAACTATTTGGCTGGGTTTGAAATTCCTCAAAGCACTTCCCTTCCTTCCCTTCCTTGGGACTACTTTCCAAAGTTTGCAGTTGGTTTCCTATGCATATTTTAGTATATTTTGCCACAGGGCCTCCCTTTGACCAGGCTGCCCTTGCACTTTGGATCCTCCTACCTCTATCTCCCTCGTGCTGAGAATACAGTGTGTGAGTCTATGTCGGGCTTCTTCATCATATTTTTCCCAGTTTCTCACTGAGCTCATTTGTGAGATCAGTGAACATTTGCTAACTGACTGTCAGCTGGAGACAGTAGAGAAGGAAGATAAAATCAAGGATGGCATATCACAAACAAAGGGAGAGAGCGTGTCAGATGCTTGCAAGATCAGGAAACTGCTAAGAGAGAACACATAATCTCAAAATTCCACTGCCAGCCTCTGCAAAGAGAAATCACACCCCAATCAGCTGCCTATTCAGTTGGGTGATCTTGGTTGTGTGAACATCTTCCTATTTGGTCCCTGCATTGTTATCATCAAGTGATGCAAGAACTGACCCTTAGAAGTCCATCTAATTGTCCAATTATATCCAGTAAGTGTTTGAGATGAAGAGAGAGTTTTCAGCCCATCCTCCAGATCTTAGAAGCTAAAGGTGAGCATCTTCTCCAATCTAAGTTACCAACCAAAGAAGCATGCATTGCTCAGCCATGGTAGGACTGAGTCTAATTTGTAAGGGCCAATTCTTCCCTCTCTCTCTCATACCAAAACTGAGGGCCTCCATCATGGTACTGCCTGTTGAAATGAAAGCAGTTAACTACACCATGGAGCAGAAGGCTTTCTTTCCTTCTTATTCACAACACTCTTGGAATTTTCAGACAAACTGCATCATTATCGTTTTAAACTTGGGAATGCGAGGCACACAGCACATTCATTATTAGCCCTCCATCTGAAATTGACAAGCCTGGAACTAAAAATAGCAGATAACTAAATGAGCCGTGGAGAACCTGGTGAGCGCCTCTCTTTTCCCACTCAAATGACTCCCTCAGCAGGAAGCTATACGCATAAAGCTTCAGAAACATTAAATGTTCAAGAACATACTTTTTCCAAGCACTACTTGTAGTCCCTTGTTCAAGCCATTAGACAAAAGACAGGTTACAGCTGCATAACGCACTAGGCTAAGTGGTTTACTGAAGCTAGCATGTTAATTTTCTTTCCTTGTTTCCTTATCAGTCTTTTAAAAAAAAATCCCCAAATTATGTGTATATGTGTGTGCCTGACTATATGTGCATGTGTATGCATGCATCACATATGTGTATGTTCCTGTAAAGGTCATAAGAGGATCCTCTGGAATGTAGTCACAGACAGTTGTGAGCCATTCAATACAGGTGCTGGGAAATAAGTCCAAATCCTCTGCAAGAGCTGCAAGAGTGCTTAGCTTCAAAACCACCTTTCCAGCCCCCCCCTCCCCCCCCCCCCCCCTTTTTTTTTTTTTTTTTTTGGTTTACTTGTTTGGTTGAGACAGGGTTTCTCTGTGTAGCCCCAAATGTCCTGCCTGGAACATACTCTGCAGACTGGGCTGACCTTAAATTCAGAGATGCCTCTGCCTCTGCCTCTGCCTCTGCCTCTGCCTCTGCCTCTGCCTCTGCCTCTGCCTCTGCCTCTGCCTCTGCCTCCGCCTCCGCCTCCGCCTCCGCCTCTGCCTCCTGGTGGCCACTGCTGCCTGGGTTCCCCACCCCCCACCCCTTTCTGCTCCTTCTTAGTGATAGGAAGTGTGAAGTATGAAAGGGAAGATTACAGTATGCTTCCTACAAGGGTAGTGTTTACCTCAAATAGCCTGATATAATGGTTTCACTCAGGGAAACTGGAGCCAGAAGTGAGGATGGAAAAAGAGTTAGCTGACAGAGAATCAGGCCTGGCACACAACTTTCAACCAGGGTCTTGAAATTAGAACAGATGACCCAAACATGAGATGCATGAGATAACACTATCACTCAAAGACTCTGGCTTGAGTGGAGGCCCTGATATCTGAGAAACTGGCTTTAATGCTACTTTTTTACCAAACAAACTATGGGCCTCTGTGGTCAAGGGCAGAGAAAATAATAACCTTTAAAGAGGGCAACTGTTAGTCAGATATTGTAATATACAGGAACTGTCTCATTGCATGTACATATGTTAGTTTCACATTGTAACCCACAAGTCTAGAGACTTAATTCAAATAATAAGTGTTAGCTCAGAATTCCCAATGAAGTCATTTTGTTAATTATTAATGTTAATGAAAGTAATTCTAATCGGGAGAGACAAATAGCTCCGTGATAAAAAACAAAAACAAACAAACAAAAAAACACTTGGCACACAAGCATGAGGACTGAAGTTCAGATCCTCGGCACCTGTATAAATGGTAGGGGTGTGGCGAACAGCAGCAATTCCAGCTTCAGAAGACAGAGACCAAACATCCCCAGAGAAGCTGACTAGTGAGAGTAGCAATGTTGGTGATCTCTGGATGATTAGTCAGGGTTTCTATTCCTGCACAAAACATCATGACCAAGAAGCAAGTTGGGGAGAAAAGGGTTCATTCAGCTTACACTTCCAGACTGCTGTTCATTACCAAAACAAGTCAGGGCAGGAACTCACACAGGGTAGGAACTTGGAGGCAGGAGTAGATGCAGATGCCATGGATGAATGCTGCTTACTGGCTTGCTTCCCCTGGCTTGCTCAGCTTGCTTTCTTATAAAACCCAGGACTACCAGCCCAGGGGTAACACCACCCACAATGGGCCCTCCCCCCTTGATCACTAATTGAGAAACTGTCTTACAGCTGGATCTCATGGAGGCATTTCTTCAAGGGGGGCTCCTTTCTCTGTGATACTGCAGCTTGTGTCAAGTTGACACACAAAACCAGCCAGTACACCGGGTTTGATTGAGAAAACCTGCCTGCCTCAATGAAGAGTGGAAAAGCAATCAAGAATGACAGGTGGCATCAATCTTAGGCCTCCATGTGCATATGCAACCATGTGCATCATTTTACACACAGGCATGCCAACACATGGAAAACATGCACACATAAATACACATACATGATACTGGAAGAAAGAAAGAAGGAAAGAAAAAAAGGATGGAAGGAAGGAAGGAAGAATAATTACTAAGCACAAGGAACAGGCTGGATAGCTTCATATCAGACCTCCCTTCCTCAGCTGTAGGAATGTCTACATGGTAAGTGACAAATGGTAGGCTGGCTTGTGGCCCTTCCCATCCACCACTGGGAAAGTGTGGCCACTTTGCACACCCTGAAAGGGCCAAGTGAACTGCAAATCAACTTATCTCCACTCCTCAGGCTGATATAGGAGAAAGATCAGTCAGATGCTGATGTGACTGTTGAAACAATTTGTTGTGACAACAATATTACAGACCTTTTGTCAGTCAGAATGCAGACAAGCAAGGTCTGTAGTCAAATTTTTGAAGAGTAATCTTTCTGAAATGATGAAAAGTTGATTACGGTTCGACTGTTTATTGAGCTGCACTGTATAGCAGGATTAGCCAGTGTGTTCATCTGGTGTCTGTGGTTTAAGCTCTGATGTTCCTAGGATGCAGAATTAATGAATTTTTGTTTCATTGATGGAGGTCCAAATCCTGAAGATCAAAGAAAGGCCAGGGACAAGCACGAGGTACCAATGGTCTAAATGATAACTTAAATAGGCCTCAAACTATGATGCCTATGAGAAATTTCAATCTCATAATATCACTAAGGGGATTAATTCAAGTATATCATTCATACTACAAAAGTTGCTCTTTCTTAAAAGAAAGTGTTACTCAGAAAACTTAACAAGGAAAATCTGGCCTTAATGAAAGTACATAAAATGTATTTTTACTTTAAAAAATTAGACAACAAAAGATGTTTCAGAAACACTCCAGATAGACCATTGGGAGGCATGGGAAGCAGGAATGTTCAGGGAATTGACAAACAGACCTTGGGGCCCTCACAATTAAATCCAAGGTTAACACCTGAACCATGTGGAGCAGAAACCCAAAACCCACAAACTGTCTGAGCCTCAAGGTCTGTATCACCAAAACTGTAATTTCTGTGGAGACCTTTGTCTATGAAATAGTAGCATTGTAACAATTTTAAGTGAATTTTAATAGCTCAATTCTCAGAATTTTCTAACTCTGCAGACAATACAGGCTGTAACTATCAATACTACAAAATGTACAGTGAAAACTATACCACAGACCAGAATACTTCAGAAATAAAGTTTGCCTTCACATATCTGAAATTATTTCATCTTACTGATTTATTTGGAAAAGTCTTCCAAATTTTTATCATTGTTTATAGTTCCTTTCAAGGCATAACCAAACCCTGTTCTGAGAAAGTAACCTACTTATTGGATGCTTCACACATAGCTCCTCAGTGGAGCGCCCCCCTTTCCCCCACCACAGTTCCTTAGTGAACTTCCTTATGCTTCCAGCACATAATTTTTTGATCCCCCCTCATGGGTGCAGAAGCTGAGAATCATAGCTTACATCACTTGGCCCAACTTGTCCTGCACTCACATTCCAAACAAGATTTGCAAACTCTATTCTATTTGGAAATAAACATGAATGACAGTTTTATGCAAAGGGGTGGATTTAGATACTTAGAAGCCTTTCTGCTTTAAGCGAAGTTAATTAAGGTTCTTGAGTATTTAAAATTAATTAATATATATATAATTATATTATCAACTCAAAATTGTTTTAGCATCTACAATAATTTAGATTTCTTTTTATTTTATCTACTTAGAGTTTTCATTTTCTGCTCCCTTGTGTGCTTGTCTGTGTAGGGGGTAAACACATGTGTGTGCAGATCCCCGTGTACACACGTGTGTGCAGGTCCCCATGTACACATACACATGGAGGTCAGAAGATAACTCCAACTGTTATTCTCAGGTGCCACCTGCCATTCCTTGTGCTAGCCTGGCTTTTATGTGTGGGTTCTGAGGAGGAAACTCAGGTCCTCCTGATTTTATTGCAAGCACGTTACCAACAGATCTATTTTCCCAGCATCTGCTTCCTTTGTTTAGGATGACTACTTTAAAAATGTTGAACACTCAATAACATATTAAGTAATGAAATACATATAATTTTCAAAACAATAAAACTTTCGGGTAAGAAGACTTTGAATTTATTTTAAATTTTTGCGAGTCTCTTCAACTGTTTTAATTTTTTCTTTTTATTCCTTCTCCTTTCTCACAATGCATCCCACGGACAGTTTCCATTCTCCCCACACTGCCTAAAGAGACAACAACTTTCTCGCTCTCTTGTGGGTGCTTCTCTGAGGCACCACAAGTCACACTGTTTCTAGAAATGTAACTGAATACTCAGAAATAATGGACATTAAAACAGCAATGCTATGTTAGCCTTATTAAGAAGTATCTCCTTCTGAGAGGAGTGAGAAGGACCACTGCCTGGTTTAATCTTCAGACACAGCAGCACCGAGTTCACCATTCAACCATCTGCTCGTGTACAAATTATCTCTTTATGTTATTCAAAAGAAAGATGAAGGTTTGTCATCATTAGGTAACAATAAATATTTAATAGGAAGAATTGCACAAGTGAAATCACACATCTGAGGGGGAAATGCTATTTTAAAAAAGAGTTTCAGAATTATATGTGTCAACTCTACTCTAAAACAAAACCAATACGTTTCTGTTTTTATAAGGTAAAAGAGACAGTATTTCATTGCAATGGAGTTAGAATTCTATTTTAGAGGTCATTAGCTGAATTGGTTAAATCTATTATATTGCTTAAGGGAAGGTTGTAATCACAAATTAACAGACATTCACCTTGAAAGAGAACCATGATAAACATTGGGGAATCGTAAATGAGAAACGAATGTTTACACTATTTAGATAAACCGTATTCAAAATTGAGTTATCAGGTTACTTAAGAAATTGTATCTTCAAAATATTTGCCTCTGGGGGAAAAAAAATGTTTCTTGTCTTTGCTTTGAACCCTGTCTTAGTCAGGGTTTTAATTCCTGCACAAACATCATGACCAAGATGTAAGTTGGGGAGGAAAGGGTTTATTGAGCTTACACTTCCATGCTGCTGTTCATCATGAAAGGAAGTCAGGACTGGAACTCAAGCAAGTCAAGGAGCAGGAGCTGATGCAGAGGCCATGGAGGAATGTGACTTACTGGCTTGCTTGCTTCTCCTGGCTTGCTCAGCCTGCTTTCTAATAGAGTTCAAGACTACCAGCCCACAGAAGGTACCACTCACAAGGGGCCTTCCCCCCTTGATCACTAATTGAGAAAATGCCTGACCGCTGGATCTCATGGAGGCATCTTCTCAACTGAAACTCCTTTCTCTGTGATAACTTCAGCTTGTGTCAAGTTGACACACAAAACTAGCCAGTACAAACCCCAAGACCAAAATCCTCATTTATAAACCATATCTGGCTTTGTTGATATGGGTGTTCAACTATTTTGAAATGGAAAAATGCTTTTCCTAGTGGAGCTATATTATTCCTAATATTTTTAACAGCCTGGTACCTTAGCTGTTGTAGAAGAATTGTGCCATATCTCATATGTTAGTGCAATCAAAGGAATAAAGAGTAGGCAGTGCAGCAAAATAGAAAACCTGATGTTTTTAAATAAAAAGTATTCATATTTGTGAGAGAACATTAACTAAAAATGAAGCTTCTATTCCCACTGACGGCAGGGAATCACCCGAAAACAATCACTCGGTTTGGAAGTTATGCAAGAGCCAAGCATGCACGGGTGTTAGATTTGAAGAACTATAAGGAGTATCGATAACATCAGCAAGCCAGGTCATGGCAGAGTGCTTTGTACATTCGAATGCTGCTGTAATCCAGCAGGTTTCTCCCTCCTCTTTTCCTCACCCTGCTCCTCGGACGAAAGCCGGGAAGAAAACACCTACAGGTTCGCAGTGGAAAGCTGCTTGTTTAGATAGAAACCCGTGCTGGGCAATCCTGAAAAGCTTTTTCTGTGTTTCCCCAGGTCCTTCGAAGCAATAGCTTGCTGGAGTCCACAGACTACTGGTTGCAGAACCAGAGGACGCCTTGCCAGATCGGGTTTGTGGAAGACGAGTCTGAAAACTGTGCTTCCGTAAGTGTGTGGAACTCTTGGGGGGGTGGGATTAGGGGGTGGGATTGGGGGGAGAACTGTCTGGTAATGTGGGAAACTGGGACATGCACCTAAGACAGAAACTTGACAGTATATAATATCTTCTTAAATACAAGGCTAGGAAAGTATCCTTTTGAAAATATGTTCTCATGGGGACAGACAGCACAGTAACAGACAGCTAGTGCTTTTGCATCGATGCTTCATTTAAATAGATGAACTAATGTAATCATTCCTACGAACATGGAGAAAAAAGCTGCATTCTTAAAAAAAAAAAAAAAAATGACCCAGGCATATATTCAGAAATGGAATTGTACCAGAAGAAAACTCTAAAAACTCAACAGCTCTCTTGGATCCTTTCCAACATGTTTTATAACTCCTATTAGAAGGGGTTTTCTGATCTGAAAATTGGGTAAGAATTTTTCAGCATTCTTATGACTTACAGCTATAATTTGAAATCCCCCCCCCTCAACCTAAGAAATAAAAAAGGCATGAATTTTAATGTACTGGGCTGTACTGTACTACATGTAAAGCCTCTGAAAGGCAAGAATTATTTTTATAGATAAACTATATAATTCTTAGAGCTTAGACTATGAATGCCTGTCGTGTGCATTTGCAGTGATGCTTCCCCTATGGGCTATACACTGCATTGTGATTGAAATCACCTAGTTCTTATGGGGTCATGAGGACAGAGACTAGGCAGTATTTCCAAAGGGGCAGAAATGTAATGTATTTCTCCTGACTAAATTGAGAGCACCACCTCTGAGCTATTCCTGGAGGTAAGTTCTATGCCCGAATATCTGTTTCAAAAGAAAAGGAAAACAGGATGAATGGGAGGAATAATTGCTGGTATGTACTGAGCAAAGCAGACCTGGCAAGCTGGAAGGAGCACTCACATAGTGGCATCTCACTGCACGAGTGGCAGAAGCCAACCCAACACCCTTAAGTTACTCTCTGTCTCCGAAAGGGAAGCAAACACAAAGACCCAGCCCCTATCAAGTAGCTATTTGCAGATATATCCCTGCTAGGAAAGGGAAAACCAGTTTTTCTTCAATGGAGGAAATCAACTGCACACCTAGGTAGGCCCTATGGTCAGAAGTAGTTGGCCTACACAAAATGGACTCCATTTTGGTTTGGGGGGGTGCTTTTTGGTTACTTTTGCTTTATTCAATTTATGTTTGTTTTAATTTGCATTTGTGTGTGTGTGTATGTATATGTGTGAGTGAATGAGAGAGACAGAGAGGCAGACAGAGAGACAGAGACAACAGGGATGGGGAGAAGAGCATGAAATTGGGAGGTGGGGAGTTCGGATCTGGGAGGAATTAGGGTAGAAGAAAATTATAAAAATAGATTTTATGAAAAAATAATTTTAAATGGCCTTAAGAGTGTCTTTCTTTTGGATCAATAACTTCATCTTTTAGTGTATGTGTGTGGTGTGTGGGTGTGGGTGGGGTGTGTGTGTCTGTTTATCTTTGTGTTGTGTGTGTGGTGTCTGTGAGTTTGTTGTTATATTGTGAGTGTGATATGTGTTGTGGTATGTATATGTATCTGTGTGTGGTATGTCTGTGCATGGGATGTATAGTGTGTATCTCTCTATGTATGTCTGTGTGTGTGGTATGTGTGTGTGCCTATGTGCATGTGGAAGATCTGTGTGTGTGTGTGTGTGAGAGTGTGTGTAATATACATGGGGTGTGTGGTGTATATCTATGTGCGTGTGTGTGATATATATGTACATGGGTGTCTGGTGTGTATAT
>JADRCH010000006.1:29053738-29071548 GCA_019843965.1 Rhynchomys soricoides | reverse complement strand
TGTTGCAGATCTATGCATGTGTGTATCTGTGTGTATGTGTATGAGAGTGTGTGTGTGTGTGTTGCAGATCTATGCATGTGCAGGTAGAAACCAGAGACCAACATCACACTCCCCATGCCTTTCACTCTTCCTTTCCACATTTATCTTTTGAAAAAGGGCCTCACTGAGTCCAGAGCTCACTGGTTAGCTAGACTGGCTGGCCAGTGAGCTCCTGAGAGTCCACCTGCCTTATCCGGCTCTAACCTGCCCTTTCTTTCCAGTGATGGAGTACAGACATGCACAACCACCCCCACTTTTACATTAGTGTCAGGGACCCAAGCTCAGGTCCATGATTGCAGAGCAGGTACTTTACTGACTGAGGCGTCTCCCTAGCCCCTAACATTCAGTACATCTTATCTCTTGTCCAGAATTTTAGTTGCTGATCTAATTTTTCTTTTTCTTTCTTTCTTTTAAAATAAGGACTAAGAGACAAATAATTTTATCATATTGCCTTTAAAAAAAAAACAAACAAACAAAAACAAATTCAATCCTGGGGGTAGAAAATCCAGACATTTGTGATGTGGACATCCAATCATACCACTTTAAATAGCAAAGGATAACAGATCAGTAACCATGCTTTTGCCAAATTATCAACCCAGTAATTCCTAAAAGCCTTAAATTATAAATTTAATAATAGGCAATTCCTGTCACTATTGGAATGTGTGTGAATGTTGGACCACAAGAATTAATGATTGAAGGGCAGAGGTAGTCTCTACACTCTCTATTTGGGATGGAATCACAGGTCTACAGTTTGAAACACTAACTTTTATATCTGGAGCATCTTCCTGGGTACAGACTAACAGACTAACTATCCACCATCAATTCGGACTGAGAATACAGACCTTCCTTTCTCCTTTGTTCCTTTGTGGTGTTGGAAACTGGAAACACCAGTTGAGGTTTAACTGATAACTCCTGCTGTCGTTGCTCTTTCTGATCTTTCTAAATGGTGGGGGAGGGGAGAGAGAATCAACACATACAAGACACATTAGAATATTTGTCCCTGAGCCTTCTCAATCACTTGTAATGATTGAAGCTAATATAAACCTTAAAAATTATTCATGGCTATAAACCAAAAATAAAATTTAAGGTCCCTATAACAACTAGCCTCTTTGGCTACTAAATCCTGTAGTCACTTTCCAAATTCATTCTTTTAGCTTTTGAGGCTCTAGGGCTGGGAAAAGGTTTGTGAGAGATCAGTGTGATGATTTGAATGAAACTGGCCCTCATAGGCCCGTCAGAAGTGGCACTATTAGGAGGAGTGGCTTTGTTGGAGGAGGTGTGTCACCAGGAGTGTGCTTAGAGGCCTCAGAAGCTCAAAGCCAGACCTAATGGCTCACAGTCTTCTCTTCCTGCTGCCTTCCAATCACGATATAGAACTCTCAGCTCCTTCTCCAGCACCATCTTTGTCTCTATACCACCATGCCTCCTGCCATGACGATAATAGACTGAACCTCTGAAACTGTAAGCCAGTGCCAATTAAAAATTGTCCTTTATAAGAGTCACTGTGATTGTGGTATCTCTTCACAGCAATGGATACCCTAACTAAGATACTAGGGTTCCATTTCTGAGAGAACTTCATAGCTACAGGTCAACTAGGGTAAACTATAGGCATATTGGGCCAGGAGAATCCTGACAAAACAACCATGTCAGTCAAGGGGAAGTAGTACATTGTTTTTCAAAGCTGTTTTTTTCAGTGTGGCAGGGTGGAACACACCTATACTGCCAGCTACTGGAGGACTGTTTAGGATTACCTGGGCTGTAAAACAAAAACCTTATCAAACAAACAAAGGGTAAAAATGAATTTTCCCATAACTCCACAGAAGTGTAATATAAATGCAAGCAAGCATGGTGATCGAGGATTTTAATCCCAGGACTCTCAGAAACTAAAACAGGAAGATTATCAGGGACTGGTAACCAGTCTGAGCCACAAAGTAAGCTCCCAACCAGCCTGTTGGCAATATTCTGTTTCAAATGCCTCCCTGAAAAAAAAAGAAAAAGAAAAGTGTAATTTAAAGGACGATAAAAATAGTGTGATTAAAAAGAATCCCTTCATTAAAGCTTAATTTGAAAAATCAGCATTATGAAACTATCCCAGCCTTAAAGTATTTACAGACAATAACAACAGATCCCCGAGGAACCTGTAGGGATGCTGTTTATTGCTCTGTCACCTTCTTGTTATTCTTGAAGACCCAACACTAAGTGAATTGCTGATTTGGTTATTTCAACCTTCCTTCAATTAGTAGCTAATTTTTTATGATTGGTTTGGTGTTGTTTGATTTTTTGTTTTTTTTTTTTTTGAGGAAGGGCCTCAGGCTTGGAAACTCTTGGGGTATTGTTCCCATAGATCAGTACAGATTTTGTTTCCAAACAGCAGACCATGAGATTTATTTGTTTCTTCAGGGGGCAGGCTCATCTGTCCCACTGCAAACATGAAGACTCTGTTCCTGTTGCTCTCCTGTTGCCATGACAAACACCATGGTTGAAAGCAATAAAGCAGAGAAAGCACTTATTTCAGCTTACACATCAAGGGCACAGTCTAACCTGGAGGGAAGTCAGAGCAGAAACTCAGGGGAGGAAATTGAAGACAGGAGATATGGAGGAATGCTGTTCACTAGCTAACATAACTCAGGACCTGCTGCCTAAGAATGGTACCACCTACCCTAGGCTGGGCCCTCCTGCATTAGTCAAGAATCAAAACAATCCCCCTACAGACAGACGTTCCCACAGACCAGCCTGGTTTAGGCAAGTCCTTGATTGAGGCTCCTCTCAGATGATTCTAGGTTATGTCAAATATATAATTTTATATCTAGATGATTTAGGCTAACCAGAATAGATTCCAAGAGCAGTGTGTAGCAGTCAGAAACACAATAGCCACTCTACTTCCAGACAGAAGAAACAATGATAGCAAATGGCCACGACCCAAGTGGCCACTTCTGCTGAAACTCTAAGCCAAAATAAATCTTTCTAACCCTTAAAGCTATTTTATCAGGTACTTAGATGTAGTGAGGAAAAGCTGTCTCATACAGCCTAGTGCAGTCCCTATGTACAACAACATTCATTTGTCACTGAAGAATTTTAAAGGAAACCTAAACACTACCTACAGAAAAGCAAAAACCATCAAATGCCAGCAAAGGATGGCAGAACAGAACAAAACCTCCATGTTGAAGAAGAGGTGCTTGCTTTAGGAAGAATCTTCTTACTTGGGCTGGAGGGATGCTTCAGAAGACAGCCTCTTGGAAGGGGGAGGGGGTGTTAATAAAGGCTTTGTTGTTTGACTACATTCTTCCTTCCTTCCTTCCTTCCTTCCTTCCTTCCTTCCTTCCTTCCTTCGGTCTGAAATACTTCCAGGGGTTTTAATACTCAAGCCCTTCAACATGTCCAAAAGAAAGGACTTTCTTGGAAGGCTTGCTCCTCAACCCAGCTCCCAATATAGATGAGATGAAATGAGATGACTCTTGGCTGGGCCTCACCCTATGCATCTGATCCCTCAGGAAATTCAAAATTCCCAGGGGAAGCATTTTGACTCTTAGGAAAACAAAATTTCCACCGAACATGACTAAGCTGCCAGAAGCCAATGAGTTAGGAAAACAGCCTTATTATGTATGATTCAGTTATGAAGGCTTGTATATCTCTATAATCCAGGTTTTGAAGGCCTATAGAAGCACTTTAGAATAAGGGCCCCTATGTAGTTGTATATTAAAAGATGGCTGTAAACAACATTGAACAAACAAGCCAAATTATGCAGTGTACAACAGGAATTACATAGTTAGTAATAGTGTGTTTCAATCTAGATTTTCTCTGTATGTGTAGATTCTCCAGCCATGGAGAAGGCAGGTTGATAACTAGTTAAGATGAGAAAAATGTTCATTTGTTCTATTATCCTAATGATTTTAACATTCACATGTTCTTTAAAATGTGTTGTATGCCTTAAATAGTTGATACAAAAGCAAGAAGTTAAACACAAGTTAATATAAAGCAAACACAGGAGTGAAAGGAAAAAATGTAAAACTATAAATTTGTGCATATTGTATATTAAATAATATTATTGAAGGACAGTTAATCAAGAATAATTACACTGGTATTTTTTAGCTTGAGCTCCTGGGCCTCTGAGAGTATGTATCATTTATAAGTGAGGACAGGGAGCAAAGGAGGGAGGGATGAGGGAGGGAGAGAGGGGGACTAGACATTGGAGGGTGGGGGATGGTTGAATATTATTTATTCATTCAAGGTGAGTATCTGGATATAGAAACTGGAAGTCTTGGCAAGATCAAGGCTAGAGATTTAAATGTCATCAAATAATATTGGAGAGCAGATATTCATGTAGAGTGGTTGGGGGAAAGATAGGGAGAAAGAAGCAGTTTGCAAGGAGTCTGAGACACTCAGAATATACGCATGGCTGAGGGTCTGTATGCCATAGGGCCCCAGGACATAGCAAAGGATTATTACTTTAGTCTTCAAGCCTGGATTTTAAATGCATAAAAATAGTCTATAAATCTCAACATTTTGCCATAAAAACGTGGCTGGATGAGTAGATCTGGGTGTGCTATAAAGCCTGAGTGTTTACATCATTTATCAACTATTTTTAATTCATTTTGACAGAACACATTATTAAAATAGCTCAGAATAGCGACATGTCTCAAATGTTCAACACCTCCTTCCATTACTGTAGTTTTTCTCTGAGGGAAAAGCCTATCAATCAAGAAAAGCCAGCAACAATAAATAATTATTCTCATTAAAATACCTCTAACACCTGAAGGGCGTGACTACATAAGTTTCTATTTTTCTTTTTAGAATTGTTTGTTTGTATCAACCCTGTCTTTCCTATTCAATTATTCTTGATATCCTAGGGGTAAAGGTAAGAATGAATAGTTGTTCTTTTTTAAAAAATCTTATATACTCGAGGCTGAAAAATACAAATGTTAGTAGGTGATCTGGCTAATGAGCACACTCAAAGGTATCTGTGTTGTATTCCCAGAAATATTAATTACCTCTTTTGTGACAATGACACAGGTTTGCTCTAGAGGTTAAAGAGGAAATGGGAGCATCTAAATATAGAAGCAGACTTTCTGTTCTTCAACATTGGTTGCTGTACTTTCTAATAGAACAGGGGCAGCCCTCTGCACATTTATCCATGGTAGGTATAAAGCCACAGGTTCTAATTGGACCATCTAGAAGTATTTATATACCTTCCAGAAGCATTCACAGTAGCTGAACTAGGTGAGAGTTCACTCTTGACAGAAATGAGTGACATTTCACCCATACCCTCATGTCAGCCTCTGAAAAGTGTTTGCTCTGTGGCTTCAAGGCCACCGGTCTCTTACTCAGACTCCTCTCCTGCCTCTATAATCACTACTTTGTAAACTTCAAGCACGACTTTTGACCCTCCCCTGCCCCACAACCCGGCACTCGGTTCTTGGTTTACTATTTCCTCAAGAGCTGTCTGGATGCTTGGTCCATTCTCATTTGATGTTTTCTTTGAGCCTATGGCTCAAACACCTCATGGCTTCAGCCCTGTCTTGCACTGATGACCACCATCTGGGAGACTGCAGGATTATTTCCAAGTGCCCATTAACTATACCCACACGTGAACATTCTAAATTTAACACAACTGGGGTGAAATATCCAATCGAACAAGCACTGTGGCTTGCACAGACCTCTTTTTCAGATTATTGTCCAAAGTTTTTCCATTTTGGATAGCTTTGAAATCTATTCATTATCACAAGTCATAATCCAGAGTGACATTAATGTTCTCTTTCTCTGTTTCTCTTCAACCTAAATTGGTTATGAAAGCCATTTTGACTTTTAAATTCTGTTTATGACCTTTCAACCTAACTGTAATATGCAAGAATTAAAAGCAGATGGGGAAAAGCATCGAGATGCTAAGCCCAGATATCTTTCCTCAAATATGCTACGGCAGCTAATTCCTAGATTGACTTTTCCTTTGTTACAATTACTGATATCCTCAGTTCCCCTCTGCCATCTTTATTCCTCTGGAGGCTGATGAATTAGTTTAGCACCTAACTCAGGACCAAGGCTCTGGATTTTCACTGAATTGGTTATTAATTCCAAAGGAATTGATTCACCATCTTTATCCTAATTTCTACCATGCAGAAAGCCTGGGTCATAACAAAACACTTAGACAGTGGCACAATGGAAAATACACAATGTTCATTTCCCAGAGGCTAGTGGTCTGTGAGTTCCAACAAAGAGTCAATGATAAGAAGGCAGGCATGAGACTGGAGAGATAGCTAAGCAATTAAGAGCACTGGCTGCTAATGCCAAGGACCCCAATTCAGTTCTTAGCACCCACAAGGTGGCTCACAACCATCTATAACTCCAATACCAAGGTATTTGTCGCCCTCTTCTGGCCCTTGTGGGCACCAGGCATGCTTAGAGTACACATGCATGCATGCAAACAAACACTCATACACAAAAAAATAAAAATAAGGAAAGGCAAACATGAGACAGGAGTGTCTATCTGCATGTAAACAAACACACGTGTCTACCTGTATATAAACACACATACAGTGGCTTGCATGAGGAAGATGGAGGATAACTTGCATGAAATTGTTCTCTTCTTCTACTATATGCATTCAGGGATTGAGCTCAGGTCATCAGGCTTGGTGGTATGTACCTTTTCAGACTGAGCCTTCTATCCAGCCTGGTAGCAGACACTTGTAATCCCAGCACTGAGGATGCAGAGAGGTAGTTTGCTGAGACCCACTGACTAGCCAGTCTAGCATTAGCCCAATGGGAAAACTCCGGGCTGTTGAGAAACCCTATCATTAAAAAAAGGTAAGTCAGCATTTCTAATTCTGGAGTTGTGTTCCGGCCTCCACATTCCTGCACACAAGTAATCATATGTAGATGCACTAATATGTACCCATGCATGCAAGAACACAGCTATGTACAGGCACACACATACACAAAGACTCACACAGACAAACACACAGAGTGAAATGGAGAGAAAAAGAGAGAGAGGGAGGGAAAGAGAGGAGAATCAGAAGTTTCTAGATATTTAGCTTTTGGGTTGTTTTGTATAAATTTAAGAATGTCAACATTTGTATAGAAATTACTCCCAAACAGAGCTGTGACTATGGCTTAGTTGGTAGAATAAAGCCTTGGGTTTGTTCAGGAGCACTACTTTAAGTACACAGAGTGATCCCATCACTATGGAAGCAAGAAGACTGAATGTTCATGTTCATCTGTGACTACCTTACAAGTTAGAAGCCAGCACGAGATGCTTGAGGCAAGAACAGAAAAGTCAACTGGAGATGGGGTTGGGGTGGATTCCCATATCCACAATTAGAAACTGATTTAAAATCTGATATACCTCTACCATCCATCCAAACATGCATGACCCTCTGTCGTCTCAGGGGCCATATCTGCGTTTATCCCACGGGCACGGGTTGCAGCTTAATTATACATAAACTACCTTCTCAGAATCTGGGAGATATATAAAATATATGAAAACCAGATCTTTGCATCTTGAGCAACTCATAGTTACATTTTAAGTACTTTAGCATGGTCACGACCCCTTTGTGGATTGCATATCAGATATCCTGCATATCAGATATTTATATTATGATTCATAAGAGTAGCAAAATTACACTTATGAAGTAGCAATAAAAATAATGTTATGGTTGGGGTCACCACCAAATGAGGAACTGTATTAAGGGGTAGCAGATAAGGAAGGTTGAGGACCACTGTTATAGAGAATACGTGGTCCATGCAAAGACTGCAAAACTCTAGTTAAGAATTGGGGGTAAAGAGAGATGCCACACCCCTGATGCCCCAACAGCATGGCTGCCCAAACAAGACCCAAACAATAACAACACCAACAGGCATGCTAATATGGAAGGGAAAATCTCATGGACTCCATCCTTACACAAAGAACCACAGGCAACTAAGAAATTGAGCACCCTAATTTTTCATTCAATTCTGATTGGTCGGCCTGACTTATATATATGCATGTAATTTACGTATATGTGTGTGTTTAACAATAATAATCAAATGAAAGAAGCATGGATTTGAGAGAGATTAGGGAATGTGGCAAGGATTGGGCTAGAGAAGGAATATAGTGTATCTACTGTTGTTTCTGTACTGTACTTTCTGGCTTCGTGTTTTTAAAGGATTTCTCTCTGTGTGAATGTACATGTCTCTGAATCTACATGTGTTCCTTGTACCTTTTCTTTGGCTTTTGCTTTTCATGTTTCTTTGCTTGGTCCTATTCCTGTTTGCTTTCATTTTATCATATTTTATTTTATTTTTTTAGATGCCTTTTTGCTTTCTAATAAGACAGAGCAAGAAAGCATGTGAATACAGAGCAGGAAGTGGGAAGAATTTGGGAGGAGCTAGGGGAGAAAAAAACATAATCAGAATATACTAGATGAAAAAATCTATTTGCAAAAAAGCAAAGTCTCTAGGTTAAATAACATTAAATAAATGAAAAACAAATCATAATTATATCTAGTCTGATTAATTTTAGTGAATTTGAGGAAAAGAATCATGGAATGGAATTCAGCTTGAGGCACACTTTGTAAAGCATGTAGGATTTACAGAAAGAGACATGTAGTGCAGAGACAATGCCAAGCAGTAGGAATATTTTGAGTGAAGTCTGAAGCTGGAAAACCTGGAGTGCAGCCATTATGGAGGGTGGGTGGTGTGAATAGGAATGACTGCCCAGAGACACTGCTGGAAGGAAATCTGAGGTCATCTGGTAACGATGACCTCCGCATGACAACGGGCACAAATGATTCCTTTTGCTGGAGTCCCACCATGTTTCCCTTTGTATACTCCTATCGTGCTAGCTGGATAAAATGAGGGTCTTTGCAGCAATGTCAAACACAACTTGGTTAGCCAGCAAAGATAACATTTGTTGACTATCTGGCATACAAAAGTCCTGCCTCAAACATTGTGCTTCTTCATCAGCATATAGGCAATATAGAGACAGAATGAACAGATTACAAAACCTGTCTGCTGCTCTCCAGCAGCCCCAACTGGACTAGTTCTCGTATCTTTGACACTTTCCTTTATGAATCCTCAGAGCAAGATGGTACTATTCTTTATCTTATATCACTATCCACCACACAACATTTTTCAGAATGTCTCTAGTGTTGACTGATGGCTTGATGTCAAAGCTGAACCATTAAGAGAGTCTCTGTGCAACATCCAAGCCCCGTGTTCCACGTGTGAATCCTCTCTGGGCCAGCTTAAGCCAGGAAAAGCCATTGTAGCTCAGCTAACAGTCCTCACTGTGAGTTTCACTAGCCCCAGGGAGAACTTGGAAATATAGAACAGTTGTGTGTGTGTGGGGGGGGGGGGTTGGACAGGATAGGTATATGTGCAGAGATGAGTCTTCCGTTGGGTTTTCCATCTATCCCATGACCTTGACTTTTTATCAGTTTCTTCAATTTGTCTATTAACTTCACCTAAGTACTAAAATCCACTTAACTGGAGAAATGGATAAAGGCTGCAATTTATGGTCTCCAAGTAACTTGTGAACACTGGCTGGTAGGAAATGAGGGTGCTATCCACTGGTACTCAGCTGGCTTACCTTGGTGTGGAAACTCTTCCAGTGAGCTAGAAAAAAATGACATCTGAGTCTTTCTATTCCCTTATCTCACACTTAGGATAGTACTTCAGCCTTATAGGCAGATCATACGTGGAGAAAGGTCACTATCAGTTTCTGGCCTTTATGAATAATAACTGTAGCATCTTATATTTAGTACTTTAGGGAATGAAGGACTCTGGTGACCTTTGGCTCTCAGTGACACCCAGGAACTGTCATTGGGAGCCCTAAAATAAATGAAGCACCCTTTCCTAAACACAGATACCCAGTGCACTCCCCCCCAGAGTGAATAAGAGGCCACAGAATCTGGGCTACAAGGGTACAGTCAGTTTTAAGCTAGTTTTAGTAGAGTCTCTTGAATAAATGTTTATCTGTACTCTCTATGACCTGTAGATCATTCCTTAAGAATTAAAATGGTATTTTCACAATGTTTGCTAACTTTTCTTACATTACTAGAGACCTAGATCTCAGAGATTCACACACTCCCCTAACAGACCTGGAACTGGGTCCTTTCCCATATCTTCGGCTCATTCCACTCCCTAGGTAGAGTTTGACTCAGAAGTATTTATAATTAATAATCAGCAGTTCCTTGCCTTTAGTTACTAGTGCCTTGGTGACCTTTGACATTCAGCAATGTTGAGGATGCTGCTAGGATTATTTCATGAAGAAAGCACATAGGGTGCCCAAGAAATAGCATCTTATTTTTGGCTAAATCCAGCAACTGTGAAGAGAATTGCAATTTTGCAGGAAGAAAAAGCAAAAATCAAACAAAAAACCAAAACAAAGTTAGGGGTTCTAAAATACAGAGTTCAACTTCAGAATACTCTTGTGTTAATAGTGTTCTAAAAACACTTAACAGGTCCCAAGCAGTGTCCAAACCATGTGTTAAAAGTAACTGTATCCTACCGACTGCTTAACAGTAAAGGTTGCCATTTCCAAATAAGACCAAAAAATGAACCATAAAGTGTCCCCTCTGGCACTGTGTGCACTGTCTTGTGATGTAGTGTTTAGCTGAAGATGCTTAGAGGTAAAGGCATGCTAGTGATGACAGGCACTGGGTACCTAAAGCTGACTGTTCTTTGTCTCATTAATTATACAGGGGGCTACACTATCTATGTTTGCTACTCATGTATTCCAACATAATCATGCCCTAAACCTACAGAAGAAAAAAAAAATGAGGTTTCTACTCTTTGAACAATCAGAACTTTTGTTTATTTTGAACCAGAAAATAATGGATTGATATGTTCACTAATGAAATTTCACTGCAGTTTTTAATAATATTGATACATAATCAAAGGTAGAGGCTGACATATTCTCTCTCTCTCTCTCTCTCTCTCTCTCTCTCTTTTACTCTTTCTCTCTCTCTCTCTCACACACACACACACATACACACACACAACAATTAAGAATTATAATTCTTCTCACAAATCCCAAAGTGGCTGGGAATGCATGAGCTCAAAATATCTCTCCAAAGTTAAGACTCTTTACAAAAGCTTACTCACTGTTCTTGGCAGTGTAGTGTTGAAGTAGAGAGTGAGACTCTGCTTAATAGTTGAGAACAGCCTATTTTTACTGCATATACATACATGCATTGGTTCAGTTTTTCACGCTAGCCCTCAGTTCTGTTAAGTCAGCAGATTGCTACTATGCTGAAGCCCTACAAAACACATTCTGTTAGATGACCTAAGAGAAAATCTGTATGAGGATATATTTTTGGTTTTCCTTGGCAATGTCACAGAGAATTCATCAATCAATGTCACAGGCTCTTAGCTACTCAACTTTATTCACTGTTTTTCTTCTGGCAGTCAGTTTGTCTGAGTAGATGCCCTTTTCCTGTCTAATGCAAACTTCTCATTCTTTACATAGCAAAAATCACTTTGATTTAAAGCAATTATAAAAAAGAGAATCAAGCCCTACTCATATGCCAGGACACCACCATGGGGTTTAGCATCCTGAAAATTCACTGTGTTCTTAGGTTAAAAAAGCACTTTTCAAAATTAATCAATGATGAGCAATTAAGAAATTGCTGAAAGAACAATCCACAGGACACACCAGGCAAGGCAGGAGCAATGAATTCCTGAAGGGTAGGAAAATTCACATCACACTGTTTGAGAATGATAAAGCACTAAGTGACTTATAACAATAAACAATATTTGTGTGCAATGCATTAAAAATGTGAAGTGAATTGATCTGACAGTTTCTGTCAGGTAATCCAAAACATATCCTGGTGCATTTTCCTCTTAGGTCATCCAACAGAATCAGTTTTCACGGAGTTTCCAGACAGTTTGATAATTATGGAAAATGTATATAGGCTGAAAGCTCATTTGAAATCACTGTGGAATGATTTCTCTATGATTGCTTTCATAGTTGCCATGTTGCTTTAATAATAACAGGTCTCACAAGGCCACCCAAGCTGACTTAAAAATCCTCCTGCCTCAACCTCTCCAGTCACAATCAACCCTTTTCACTTGTCTCTTGTGTCTAAGCATAGTGTGTCATTAATGGCAAGGCCACTATTAGGCATATTAATCTTTAAAGGTTTTCAATGCAATAAAGCAGTTATTATACACTGCCTACAACAGATGTGGACTTTAGAGGCAGACAGGGAGTGGCTTCCTGGCTGATGCTGCATTTGAAAGCTCTCTACCCTATGAACATCATTTATTAGGGTTTCCAGACTGCCCATTTTTCCTTTATGCCTTAATGATAAATGAGATGATTGACTGGACACAGTACAGCCCAGCAACTGGTCTGTTTCTTTTTCAAAGAGCAAAGGGTTTATCAATAATAATGACAGAAGGTTCTGAACTGGTTTCCTGAACCAAGAAGCTTTGTGTGGCTACAGGTTTCCCAGTAAACAAGTTGCTGAACTCATGGTGGGAGGCAGGGCTGCCTTACACAGGGATACACCCCTCCCTTAGCTAGGAAAGTGGCTGTTGAGGGATATCAAAACTACATTATCATTTCTTTCAACTGCCTTTCTGGGAATGTTTCTGTTGTTACTATCTGCTATTACCAACTGTAACCAGTCAAGTAATGCCTCCCTCCATGAAGTGTTTCTACTAGTACTATGACACCGAATTCTTATGGAAACTCCATGACCTTTCTGGAATCATAGAGGAATGTGCAGTGCTGAAAGTTAAAAGTTTGTCTGAGATCACATGATGATAGAACTGGTACCTTAACTCAGATTTTTCAGTTAGGCACAAAGGACAAGAAATTCCTTCCTGGCTTGTCAGCTTCTATTTCAGTTACTTTTCTATTGATGTGGCAAAATACCATTCAAAGAAAATATTTAGTTGGTCTAAGAGTTCTAGGCTAGAGGCCATGATTGCAGAGCAAAGGCATGACAGAAAGAGCAGCTGGAAACTCACATTTCAAAAGCAAGCAAGCAGGAGGCAAAGAGTGCCCTGGGGATGTCATGAGGCTTTTGAAGCCTCAAAGCTCACCCCTGTGGCTTATCTCCTCCAACAAGACCATACTTCCTAATCCTCCCCAAGAAATTCCACCAACAGCAGACTAACTATTCAAATTTATGGGCGCTGTTCTCATTCAAACCACCAAATCTACTGAATAAAGCTGAATAAATGCTATGATCTTATGTCCATGATTTTCTTGAGATTTAGTTACTGAAGTACAGGACCCTACATCTCGAAACTGGTCCCACTATCTGTTTTTAAAATTAAGTTTTATTGAGACACAATCCCATCTATCTCATTCATTCTAAATCTGTCCTCTTTCTACACACACACACACACACACACACACACACAGAGAGAGAGAGAGACAGAGAGAGGGGGTCAGAGGGTGGTTCTGAGTAAGTACAACAGAGAATCTATGGGTTGTAAACCCAAAATATTTGGTTATCTTATATACACCATTTGTCATCTGTTCTAAAGCAAATGCAGCAATTAGGAAGTTAAACACCATGTCTCTGGATTGATGGTTTACTTTGAAAAACACAGAATTCCATCTGAAGACTTTCTCAGAGCTTTTGCATTGTGTTGGGAAAACTTCATTCTCCAGGCAAGTTTTCAAATGGTTTATCTCTCATCTCCATGACATGGCTACTTTCCAATTACAGATTTATTTGTTGCTTATATTGACATTTTTTTTTTTCAGAATGACCTTGTCATACTGTTTCCACATATCCTTGTATTGTTTCACTTAAGTGTTTGGTTTTCGATCACTATCAGTCTCTCCTTATAATGTAGCCAGGCATGGCACCAGTGCCCTATGAGATCCCAGGCTCCATGGCATCTTCTATGACTTAGGTCTGGTAAAACTAGACGGGTGCACTGCTACCCCCTTCTCTCTTAGAGGAGTAAGGTGGCATCTTTTGCAAGAAAGATACTGGTGTCTGTGTGCCTCTAGCTCCTTTTCTCAAGGCTGTAATTACTGATGGTATTTTTAGTCATGTAATCTCTAATTTGCCTTCCCACTTTACTACAGCCTGTGAATCGTGAACTTTTGGAAATCACAAAGGCCATGGTGGGAAAGATTTCATATGTGCCTTATATTGCAGGGAGGGGTTCAAGCATGGGTGACTTTATCAGAAAAGGAAATCAGGACCTCAGTAATTCAAAGATTTGTGACAAGGTGCATTCCCCAGTTTCTGGGACTCAGGCTTGAAGAAATAATTCTCCAGGAGAAATTATGGACTCACTCTAAGTAGTTACTAATTTTGAAAACCAGACACATCTAAATATATCAAAATATTGAGTGTTAAAACATTACCACATTTGCAGCAAAAGAGAAATAATGTAAAAATCTCATCTCTGAGACCTATTTTGTGATATTGCAGTACAATGTCTGTTTACTTCCATAGTGGACTTCTTTCTACTTTGAGAGGCATTGAGTTATTGCCTAGGAGCTATGGTTGTGATTGTGATACTCAGAGCTTCTGCCCCCTGAGCATTAAAAAGGAAATCTTGGCTTTGGAATAGAATGATCTCATTTTTCCCTGATAACATTGATTATCTCATGCTGAATATAAACTTGATTGGCAAGAATACATGGTCATTAATAGAAAGGGAAGGGTGCAGGAGAGAGGGAAGCAGAGGGTACGAGGAGAAAGGAGGAAGGTAGACTTCTACAGCGATAACAGATTGTACTGAGGGCATTACTTCAAGTAATTCTCACTAATTTTATTATGGATGGTAATATAGAACAGAACCTGTAGATCAGAAATCACACCAGTTTATATCCATTACAGGTGTTTTGAACCAATATATGCTTTATTCGTGCATATTATAGAAATTTATCATTATGCATTTATTTTTAACTCATCAAAAATGCAACTCACTTGAGAATAATTATGCTTGACTAACAGGTAAAGGGGTTCATTAAAGACTTGTTGAGGATGAGCTTGCAGCACTTCATCCTTGTCTACATGCCGAGTGGTTTTTATAAAATGAATATGAGCCTCCCTTGGTGTTACTGCTTTCTACTTTGTGCTTCTGACCTGACT
This sequence comes from Rhynchomys soricoides, assembly GCA_019843965.1. Lineage (NCBI taxonomy): Eukaryota > Metazoa > Chordata > Mammalia > Rodentia > Muridae > Rhynchomys > Rhynchomys soricoides. The sequence continues at coordinate 29,056,468 of JADRCH010000006.1, read as the reverse complement.
TTGTGTCTGTAACCTTAATGTAGGAGAGCTGTCTCTCTCCTACACTAACTATGGGTCATTGAGGCCAAGGTTATTGATTTTTTTTTTTTTTTTGCTACTGAAAACTTTAAAAGATAATAAGAGTATCTGGTGACATGACAGTTACTGAAATCACTCACAAGGAGCTGACACATGTAAACTTCTCCCCTACTTCTAACTTAGTGCTTACTCATACATATGTACGCAGTCACCACCTTTTAAACCGGCCCTTCCCAGTATATGAGGTCTCATTTGTGACCCAAAGCTCTTCAGTCCTGACTCCATCCACCATTAGAATATAGAGTAGTATGAACTGCCAGCTTTGTTCTAGGACAGTAATTTCCATGGGGTATTCCAGAAAGACAGAAATCTCCCTCACACTACAAGGAGAGAAAGATTCCTTATTCTTCCCTCAGTGAACTATGAGATAGTAGGTCAGACATTTAGGAGAATTTTCTCTTCTTTAAGATACTTAATTTTGACTAGATACTCTTAAAATTCTTTTCCATGATTGGAAGCCTACAGTTCTCTGATTATCAGTTTTAGTCATTGCAAAAGCACATGGAGTTACCCAAAATTTGGTAGCATAAACTTTTCACTCTGTTTCCAAATCCTGTGGATCATACGTTCAGACACAGAACAAAATGAGTGCTTTTCCCTGCTCAGAGACTTAGCTGGAAAACTCCAATACTGACTTTAGCAGGCATCAACTTAACTATGGGTAAATCTAATGGAGAAGTTATCTAAATGCTTGCTCATTCATGTGTCTGATGTCTGAAACTTCCAACAACTGTCCCCCCTCTGTTTCTATGTGACCTCTCCAAGTGGCCCCTGAGACATGGGGTCTTCAAGTGATCTAGACTTGTTACATGATAGCACGGGGCTTCCAAGGAATGTGACCCAAGACCCAAATAGAGGCAAGAACATGAGAGATGGTTCAAAAATGAAGAAATGAAAGGGAAAGAAGAAAGAAAGAAAGAAAGAGCAGAAAGAAAGAGTGGTGGGAAAACAATAATTAAACACTTTAGAAAGATGTCTTCGCATTATGTAAAAGAAGAAAAAAGGAGCTGAAGCTACAGTTCATAATGGTTCATGATGGTTCACCAAGTTACTGGAAACACTGATGAACTACAATGGCAAATTGGCGTACATGTCTTGAATGTATTGACAAACAAGCTGGATTAAAAGTGAAGGCAGGAGACCTTCGGAGCATCCTCTGAATTGTGCTGCTCTGTGATTTCCTCAAACATTTAAAGAGGTTGCAAAGGTTCATTACCGTCTTAGTCATCTTCTGTTGCTGTGAAGGGACACCATGACCATGACAGCTCTTATAAAAGAAAGCATTTAATTAGGCCTGGCTTACAGTTTCAGAGGTTTCCTCCGTTATCATCATGGTGGAAAGCAAGGCAACATCCAGGCAGACATGGTGCTGGAGAGTAGCTGTGAGTTCTACATCCAGAGCCACAGGCAGCAGGAAGAGAGGGCCACTGGGCCTGATGTGGCCTTCTGAACCCTCAAAGCCCATCCTCTGGTGACATGCTTACTAATCCTTTCAAATAGCACTATTCCCTAAACATCCAAATATATGAGCCCATGGGGACCATTCTTATTCAAACCACCAGTGATGTGGATTGCAAGAAATGCCATTCTCATGCATGAACACTGTGGTTTAAATTGTTCTTACTTGTTACATAGGAAATGCAAATAGCTGTTACACTGAACTTTCCAATGTACTTACCTAAACCAGAAATCCTACTTTGGGAGTTAAACCCATGAAGATGGAAAGTCAGAATCTGTAGGTAGCAATCTTCATAGCAACAATTAAAATAAAGAGACCAACAAATCAGGAAACAAAATGGTTCCCATTAATCACAGAACTGGAGAACTGATGTGACCTCAGCCTACAACACAGGAAGCAGCCACAAAAAAGAAGAGGAGAAGGAGGAGGGAAGAAAAGGAGGAGGAGGGGGAGGAGGAGGGGGAAGAGGATGGGGAGGAGGAGGAATAATGCTGGCTGTTGTTGACGTTAAAGTTCTAATAAGTCAGTAGTATAAAAGACAAACGATCCAGGTATTTTATTTACAAGCCAAATGCCTAGATTGTGCAGATCTAGGGCTATACTCACTTATTCCCCAGCTATAAAACCCCTTGTTGTTTGTTGTTTCTCCTGGCCATGGGGTCCTGGTCCATTGGGTTTCCTCATCATCATCTGTCTTCTTCTCTCCCCTCCCTGCAGCCTCCTCTCAGGTCTTCAGTCCCACCTTACTCCCTCCACAGCCCAATTACAAGCTCTAGCCTTTTATTTAAAGACCATTTGATTTTTTAAAGGAGTTAAACTGGGGAGAAGGTTCACATGGCATCTCTTGAGTACGTGAGCATCTGCTCGTTGGGGGCAACCACACTTGAGGTACCAGTTTTAGCTATAGTTTACAAGCAGCATCAGACCGGTCCACTACAGCTGGCACTGAATCGCTACCCTAGGAAATATCTAAGATGGGTTAATATAACTAATGTTATTTTAATACATATATATGAAGCATACAATGAGCAGATCTCCCATACATGTGGGGAGGGTTATCATTCTGTCTCCTCTCCTGGGCATGACATGTTAGCGTCAAAGCCATGAATAAAGGAGGTACACAAAAGAAGTCAGAGCTTGTCCCGTGCTACGGTCTCGCCAGCAAGAACGACGCGGCACACATAGGATCCTTC
>JADRCH010000006.1:29036550-29053728 GCA_019843965.1 Rhynchomys soricoides | reverse complement strand
GCGCTATCTTGTAATGGCGGATGTGGGCGCTCAGGCGGCTCCCAACAAGAGCTGTTGCTAGTCAGTGATGAGAAAAACTAAATGCCCCCAGTTTGATTCCATAGATGGTGGGGTTTTTTGGTATTGTTTGGAAATAGGAGGAAATTAATTGAATGAAAAGAATAGGCAGAAAAGCCTAGGCAGATGCAGAAAGAGCAAAAGCTAACTGCATATAATCTTAAAGTTACTTTAATGTCTCCATTAAAGAGAAATTCAAATCTATTTTTAAAAGAAATGGCTGTGAGTGTACCATGGCTTTGCAGCCAGAATCCTGATTCTCCTTCATTTGAAACCCACAAAAATATTAAAACCTAAATGAATAAAACATAAAATATCTGAACTGAGAAACAGGTTGAAATTGAAAATACAAAAAAAAAAAAAAAACTTCCAAAGATAATTAAGAAAATGCTGGGTTTAAATTTTCCAAATGCCTATAATATTAATGTTTATCAACTCTTCACCAACTTAGCTTGTTGGGTAGCATTTAAAGACATAGAATCCCAGCTGCTCGTGTGTGATTAACAGCTCAGTCTTCCAGTCTAGTGGCCGTGGGTGTGAATAATTTGTGAATTCATATATAGTTCTAAATACACAGCAGAATCTATTTTCCAAATGAACTCTGATTCTGGCATACGACTCAGGGAAAACAAACATGTCCCCAAGGGCTTAAGAGTGATGGAACTCAATTGCTCACCGTTCTGGGCCTGAGGCCCTTGGTTAGATAATATGTAACTGAATAGGGGCTTGTCTGTCTGATCCATGGTCTGATGACTGTCTAGCTCAGACCTCAGGAGACCCTGTCATTTCCAAGCCAAGGTGACTTTAACAAAGCATGTGAAATAAAGTGTTGTCCTTTGAATTCTTTGCCTAGCTTCTATGGTTTATTTTATGTTCTGTAAGCATAACTTATGAAATTTTTATTAAATCAGTTTTCCTTCATCTAAAAATATAAAACAATTCCACTTCTACTGGAACTGAGAGCACCTGTCAATGTTTCTAGTAGTTACTGATAATCAAATGGGATTCAGCTAATTGAGCCCTCAATACTTGAGCAAACAGGTGAGGATGTTCCTACTTTACTGTCTAGTTAGGGTTTCTATTGCTGTGATAAAACACCATGTTCATAAACAACTTGGAGAGGAAAGGGTTTAACTCTCAGGTCCCACTCCAGTGCATAGGGAAGTCAGGGCTGGAACTCAAGGCAGGAATCTGGGTGCATGCAAAGAAGTAACTGGCTTGCTCCTCCTGCTTTCTTATAGAACCCAGGACCACCAGCCAACAGGCAGCAGTGCCAACAATGAATAGGGTCCTCTCACTCCAATCATTAATCAGTAAAACCACCACAGGCCTGTCTGGTGAGGACATTTTCTCAATTAAGGTTTCCTCTTCCAAAATGGTGCTATCTTGTGTTAAGTTGCCATAGAAACTAGCCGACACACTTGCTACAGTCCTTTTATTTTTTAGTTTTATTTTTTGGCAGGATCTCACTTTCTAGCCCTGTCCTCACCTATATATATCAGGCTGGCCTCCAAATAGCTGAGCTCCACCTGTCTTTGCTTCTGAGAACTAGGATAAAAAGTGTGTACCACCATCCCAGGCCAGCCTAGTCCTCTGTACAATCATGATGAAACAGAAAAACAGAATGCCCCTCTCGGCTGCCTTGTAGTACCAGAAGAGGTAGTTGAGGAATCTCAGCAGAGTCTGTGGATTACACATTTAATCTCAAACCTATGGAACTGAGTTTCCAGATTACATGAAGGCAGACAGGCATGAGATAGCACTACAGAGCAGGACATGTGATAAGGAATTCAGAAGTTACTTAACCACAGAACAGGACATCAGAAATACAACCATGCTCTCATAAGCATTATCCCCCTGTTTTATGCTTAAACAGATGCTTTAAAAACTGGACAATTTTTGAAGGGATTAGCTGCTCTGATAAATCTACACTCTAATGAGAATTTATTATGCATGAATGAATGTTCCTTTTGCTCTAAACAGCCCCACTACCTGAGAAATAAGTCCCCCTTTGCATAAAGACAGAAATGAATGTATTTTGTCACTGTCAAAGCTATGTGCACAGAAGCAATGGTACAGTAATTATAGCCTGGTCTTAGGCTCCACTGCCCCCTCATGCCTGGGCCGGGGAGAGTTCTGGTCTCTCTTCTCTCTGAGGGACTGGCATGGCTTTGCAACTGGGGATCCAAACAGCTTGACAGAGGGAAATTGTATCACCTTTTTAAAGGAACTAGACCTCAAAGAGGTACAAACTATTATTTTATACAAACTGAATTATTGTGTGCCAAGGTGAGACCCAGAGAGAAAAGTGGGGATTGAAGAATAGAAGGTGCCATTTGGTATAAAAAGTGTTCTCTGTGGCTGGTGATGGAGTCAGATGTCCACAGGCTGGGGTAGCAATGCACTGAACACTTCTCAGCACAGGAGTATTTCAATAGAACGAGCTACATGCTGATGAAAACCCAGTTCTAGGTAAGAAATGAGAGAGACGGAGATGAAGATGGAGACAGAGAGGGAGAAAACAGACAGACAGACAGACACACATACACACACACAGAGAGAGAGAGAGAGAGAGAGAGAGAGAGAGAGAGGTTATTCTGCAGGATTTTCTTTTGTTGGCAGATGCTAAGGTGATCTTTCTTTGCCCTTCTGAATCATGCACTTTAAACCTGAGCCACAGGACCCTCCTGAATACAAGAAACATTTAAAGCTTTGTCCCACTTTGCCCCCACTCTGATTTTGGTGACGAATTTCCTCCTCCTTCCCCAGGTTCCAGCTTAGTGAACCGTTATCTTTCTCAGAAATGCTTCTGGAATTCTGAGGGGTGGCAGCGTGTCCTGAACACTCATGCAGCTTCACTTGGTGCTGATCCTAGGGTAGAGCTCACTGTGCTAAGTTTGTGGAGTTCAGGGAACTGGCTGCTCTTCTCAGTGATAGACCCTTGCTTAGAAGCCCTTCCCAAAGACTTTCTAAATAGTGCCCCCTGGTGTGTGTGTGTGTGTGCACACACACGTGCACACACACACACACACACTCCATTATCATCAGCTTCATCTTTAGCAATCCCAAGGAGCTGTTCTTTGTCTCTCAGTGTCACACTTGACCTTAAGTCAATGCTGGCATGCCCTCTTCAAATGAAGCCCATTGAGTGCTTGGGGGGTCTGAGCTATTACCCTCCTTTTGATAAAATCATATTTTCCCAGGGAGATGTGTTAAAAGATGTAAGACTGCTGGGCGAGAGAGAGAGGGATTTTTATGTCTCCTAGTGCAGCCCAGCCAGAGAATCGTCATGGTGGTGTTGGCTTCCTGTTTTTCCAGAGGAGCAGAGGGTACAGTTGGTCTCTATGGCATCCATGTAGCAAGTTAACATCAGAGCTGAGGTATACTCAGCTTTAAAATTTCATCATTTCACAGAGGACCTGCTCTTTGCAAAAGGGATTGGAAGAGAATGAGCTTCATCCTTCAAGGCTATTGGCTAAAGACAGCACCAGGAGCTGGGCCTGCAACCAGCAGCCAGGGGCCTTGCTCTTTTGCTCACTGCTTTATACCATATCCGTTTCTGTCTGCCTTTTTAGGTGATTTAGACTCCTGTCCATTCTTCTTCACATTCTCTTGTGATCTCATGCTTTAATTAAAATCTATGCCAAGAGATTCAAACTCAAAACGCTTAACAAAGAAGGTCACACTGATGCGACAGACACCAGCAGTGAATAAAGCCAGCAACTGCCACTAATGTGACCCCTTGCCATTCATTGTGCTAACTGAAGAAAGGATTTCATGTAAGACAAACACAAATGATGCTGAAAATATCATTTCGAGGCCAAGTATTTAAACTATCCAGAATAAGAAATAAAAAAAAATCTTATATTAAGTTCTCAGTTACTAAAATCTGACTGTCAACTACAATTGCCAGATTATCTTGTCCACCCCAAATCCTGATAGCAAGCTGAGTAGCACTGTTTACAGGATACAGTATCAACCTTGGCCATGCTTCCACTGACAGGAAGAGATGTGGGCTTGTCTTTCCTTTCCTGGTGGGAACAACTGCTCCCAAGCCCGGCAGCTGCCATACTGGGTGTACTTCTGCTGCTTCTGTTTAGGGTAACAGCACCCAAAGAAGCTCTAAAAATCCGAATAGCCCAGAGTTGTTCCCTCTGTGTTCCAATTCCTGTGATTCTGTTTTCCAGCAATCTCTTCCTTCCCAGTTCCAGTAAACACGAAGTTGAGCAATGGCAACCAAGTTCACTTGCACTTTGACATCAATTAAATTATATCTTTAACCCTGCTATGAAGGAAGGTTTTCCTTCGGAGACTTGTAACTTCTGGTATGCTAATACAGTATATTTGTGTGTGGCACATCATGGTTTTAATGTCAACTTGCCATAAACTAGAATGTCCTGAGTAGGGAGCTTCTGCTGCAGACATGTCCTAAGTACCTTGATTGAGGGGGGACACACCCAGGTTGCAGGCAGCATCTTTTGGTAGGACACACCCAGGTTGTGGGCTGCATCTTTTGGTAGCAACCCAGATACAAATGGCATCAGAGAATGTAGATCAGATTCTCTCCTTGTGTTCACTTGGCCTTACCTCTTCCCTGAGTTAATTTCTCCTGATGCTACTGATGATTCCTCTTCTGATGTCAGAACCACCATTTCTAAGATTTGATCAGCTTTGATTTTGAATCAGAGAGCTGCAACTCCAGGAAACTTCCAGGCTTCTGGTGCCATATTGAGATTGCTGAGGTACTCAGCTTCAGAGTGACTGACCAACTAGTGTCTGTCACCTCCACCTCCCCTAATAAGAGATATGTGTATGTGTTATATGTGTGATATATACATAAGTGTGGGGGGGGTATATGTATATATGTTATATATACATTACATATACATAGCTTCATACATGAATAAATATGTGAACACATATAAATATATGTGAACATATATAAATATATGAATAGGTGATTGGGAATGGATTCTGACTACTACCCAGAAAGTCTCTTTTGGGACACAATGCTTTGCTTCTGTATGTGCATCTACTACTGTGAATTTTGGAGACAGCAATAAATAGCGTCTCCTTTTTTTTTCTTTCTCAAGAGATTTTTTTCAAGAGAACTGAACATCTGGCCCAGAAAAAGTATTATAAAGAATCTGTTACCATGGCTAGTATTAGTCCTCGATTCTCAGCTGGTCACCTTTATAAACTGTCTATTTCTAATCAAATTTGCCCATCAAATCATTAAGAATCTAAATCTACTACACTGCTCTCTAACACCTAATTCTTCATCATCAGAAGGGAAAATAGACAACCCAAATGGGGCAGCTGATTTCATTGCACCATAGTTATTACAACGTAAGGTCGAGTCTCAGACTGCAGAACTGCAGTTATTGATCAGATGCATAAAAAAGCACAATCTCCTCCATGGATGGGACATGATAAAAACTCTCCCATTATGATGTCTCCAAAACCTCATTCCACATCCCAGAATTTTCAAGAAGAACATGAAATAAAACCCACAGTGTGTTGCTGAGAACACACTGTTTAGGCCATAGAAAGAAGCTTTAGTTCACGACTCCACTATGAATCGACTTTTTGACTCCCAGAGCATGGAGAAATCTGACCTCCTCACCATGCTTCTCCCACTGTTTTCTTCTGCTTCAAGCAGTCTCCTTTCTAGTTCATGTCACGTAATTCTCTTACTCTCTCTACCGCACTTCCATAAGACCTCTTCTTTCCCCACCTCTCTGCCCTATTTAATTTTATATCTACTGACACTCACCCTAGTATAAACACATGTGTATAAAGGTTAGACCTTGGAGGGGGCTAAAGAGATGACTCATGGTTAAGAATGCTAGCTGCTCTTCTAGAGGACCCAAGTTCAGGAACTAGGTCATAGGGTAGCTCATAACAGCCAAAACCCAGTTCTAGGAGACCTGATACTGTCTTTGAGCCTCTGTGCATTTACATGTACATAGTCATACAGATACATATACACATATCAATAAATGAAAATGAAAATAAGTGTATACGAATGAAACAAAAGCTCAGAAACTGGGATCCACATATGAAAGCAAACGTGTGGTGCTTTTCCTTCCTACTCTGTGTTACATTGCTTACTATAATATTTTCCAATTCCATCCATTTTCCTGAAAAGTTTATAATTTGACTTTTCTTCATAGCTGAATAAAATTCACTGGTTTTATACACCACAGTTTCCTTATTGATTCATCTGTTGACGGACACCTAGGCTGATTCCTCCTCGCATGTGTCTTACCCTCAGATAGGAGGTCTTTACAGAGAAATGGACACTTCATATTCAATAGAATCAAGTATTTAAAAAAAATTATTACTGTTAGCTTGAAATTATGATTGTTCTAGGGGTCATTTGTGGCTGGTGAAAGTAGCTCAGGCTGCAAGCAAATCTCTCTGTTCTGGATACAAGAGCTACAGAAACAATGAAATGTGGAAAGAGGAATCAAATAAAAACGGTGCGTGGCAAGACACGGTTTAGGAATGCTAAGGTAACATGGTCTGATAATATATGAGGAAGATCCGTATAAGCCCTCACTTAATTGGGTAGGAGTGTTGATAAAGAGAAGGAGTGTAATCTAAAGTCAAGCAGTGCTACAAATAAAAGTAAGTCTATGCAGCAGACATTAAAGCTGAATGCCTATGCTCCCAATATCTTATTTTTTCCTCTCCTTTGGTTTACATTATCTATTTCAGGTTTACTCATTTTTCTTCTGGTCAGAATGGACAGGATTTCACAGTCATGTTTTATTTACTAAAACCTCCAAATAATGGTTCTTCTATTATTTAATGCAAGCATATAGAACAAATCAACTCAGAGTTATTTTAATTCTACCTTTAATTTCATTCACTTTTTCTTTCTTTCTTTTTTTGTTGGATATTTTCTTTATTTATATTTCAAATGTCATCCCCTTTCCCCTTCCCCCCCCAGAAACCCCCTATGCCATCCCCTCTCCCCTTGCTTCTATGAGGGTGTTCCCCCACCCACCCACCCACTCCTGCCTCCTCACCCTCACATTCTCCTACACTGGAACATCAAGCCTTCACAGGATCAAGGGCCTCTTCTCCAGCTGATGCCCAACAAGGCCATCCTCTGCTACATATGCGGCTGGAGCCATGGGTCCTTCCATGTGTACTCCTTGGCTAGCGGTTTAGTCCCTGGGAGCGTTGGGGAGTCTGGTTGGTTGATATTGTTGTTCTTACTATGGGGTTGCAAAACCCTTCAGCTCTTCCAGTCATTCCTAAAAGTATATTTTACTTATTCTTTAAGAATTTCATGCACGTATGTGATGTGTTTTGATTACATCTACACCCAGTGCCCTTCCCTCCAAGTCCTCTTGGAACCCATTACCCATACAGTTGTTAACCTACTGAGGCCAAACAGTTCTGGCAGTGAGTTTAAAATGTGTGTGGGTGCAGGGCCAACCACTAGAGCAAGGACATTTTGTCACTAACCTAGAACTTTATCAAACCAGGTGTGAATTAGCTTCCTACTAAGAAATGTCAGTGCCTCAGTTTACTCCCATGGCACAGCCTCTGTCTACACTGGGGCCATGAGCTCTGTGTTGAGTAACAAGCCACAGAATTTTATTTAGTCCATTCATTCCAGATAAGAAATGTACTGCCATACAATAAAAATTATTTGAACTTTACAGGGATCTAGACATCCTTTCAATCCTGTTTATTGAAATTGCTTTCCAGATCCCATTTTGTTTTTCAATGTCTTTCATTTGTGAGTGTGTAGTATATGCATAGGTGTATACTTAGGTGTAAACATGTGTATACAGGTATGCTCGCCCCTGAGGAGGGACAAATACTTACATCACTATGGCTTTCTTCAGTTGCTTTTCCATATTTTTAATAGATTAATTTGTTATTTTGAGACAAGGGCTGCTCTCAATGAAACTAAAGCTTGGTATTTCAGCTAGAATGGCTGGTCAGTAAGATGGGCTCCTCTTACCCCAACTCTAAATTCATGAGTTATAGGTCAGTACCATTACGCCTGGCTTTTACTTGGGCGCTGAGAATACAGACTCGGGTCTATGTTTTTGTTGCAAGTATTTTACCCACTGAGCCATTTCCCAGGAATCAGAATGGTCTTTAGACTTCTAGTTAACTTTCTCCATCTGTGTGACCCTGGAAGTTGAAAACTCTGGCCATCAATTTCTTCATCTGCGCATGAGTACAACACCCATGCTGCACTTATGTGTCTGTTATGAGAGTGGAGTGTGCTGACGTGAGGGCCCATGGTTCAGGCCTTCGAGGAGCAGTGGAGCTTATCACTACTGTTACTACAATTACTGATGTTATAACATGGTGATGAGCCAGACCTGTCAACGAATACCCTTGTTCTGTGTCTATGCATCTCTCTCCATACTTAGCAGAGAGATCTACATTTCTGCTATATATTACTCTGCTAAATATCAATCAAACGTGGTTGGCTATTGAGTCTCTACAACAGCCTCTAAATAAATGTCTTTGCTCTTTTTTAAATTCCATGACACTGGGGGCAAAAAGAATTGAGGGATGGAGAGATGACTCCAATTAAGAGCACTGGTTGCTCTTCCAGAGGGCTTGCGTACTGTTGCCAGCACCCACATGGCAGCTGTCTTAGTCAGGGTTTCTATTCCTGCACAAACATGACCAAGATGCAAGTTTGGCAGGAAAGGGTTTATCCAGCTTACACTTCCATGCTGCTGTTCATCACGAAAGGAAGTCAGGACTGTAACTCAAGCAGGTCAAGGAGCAGGAGCTGATGCAGAGGCCATGGAGGGATGTTACTGTCTTGCTTGCCTCTCCTGGCTTGCTCAGCCTGCCTTATAGAACCCAAGATTATCAACCCACAGATGGTACCACTCACAAGGGGCCCTCCCCCTTGATCACTAATTGAGAAAATGCCTTACAGCTGGATCTCATGGAGGCATTTTCTCAGCTGAAACTCCTTTCTCTGTGAGAACTCCAGCTTGTCCAAGTTGACACACAAAACTAGCCAGTACAACAGCTTACAGCCATCTCCAACTCCAGTTCCAGGGGATCCAATACCTCTCCAGACCTTTTTTGGGTACTGCATGCATGAAATGCACAAACATACATACAGACACCACTCACACACATAAATAAAATAAAATAAAATAAAATAAATCTTTAAAAAAGAATTGTAATGTAAGCAAGGAATGGTAAGCCCAATATATATTTTAAAATCTATACTCAGATTCTATTTTTCATAGAAGAAAGAAACGAACTTGCAGTTCCACTCTCTCCTTGCTCCATTATGACAGCCTTTGCCTTCCCTGGCTGGATTAATTTCAAATACATCCAATTTCCTCTAGTTCCTGCTACTTTAGACCATAACTAGAGCTCAGCTACATCACTTGTAGAAATCAACTCGGAAAACATCTACAAGCGCACAATTCCTAACATGCGAGCAAGTGATGAGGCATGGTGTGGCCACTCTGGGAACAGTTAGGATCTTATTAGAGGTAAAATATGCATGTATCACACAACCTAGCATGATAATAAATATCTGCCAAAGTCAAACAAAAGCCCAAGCTCAAATAAAAACCTTAAGCTACGGCCACATTATCTTTGGGTATGCTTTGCTAAGATCATACCTTTCAATGGAAAGAGGTACCAAGAGTCTCACAACCAAGATAAGGATGACAGAGCACAAAAATCATCTTAACATTTCCAAAATTCTCAGAAAGTTTTGAAAAATAAGCATTTCCTTGAAAAGAAACCAAATTTAAAAATTGGACATGTAAAATGTATATTTCTACACAATAAAATATTATTCTGAAGTATAGTCTAATGAACTACTGATAAGACTTGGTAGAGTTGAACTTAAACACATTCTGTTAGCTGGTCATAATAAAACCCCATATTGTGCATATTGTTACATTTACATTAAATGTCCAGGATAGAAAACTCTATAAAAAATATAAAATAGTTGTGTAGTTGTTTATGGCTGCAGAAGGAATGTGTGAAAATGACATTTGACTCTAATTGACTACTTCTTCTGAGGATGCATCAAAGACAAAGGAAGATATCTTGTGCCCTCCTATATTGCTGTCTGCCTCCAATGCTATAGGACTAGGTTCTTCAATGAACTGACCTCATCATTTCGGTTAGGTTGGCTGATCAGAAAGCTCTCAGGATCTTCTCTCCTCTCTCCAATTTTAGGGTTACAGAGACAGGCACTCATGCCTGGCATTTTTGTAGGTGGATACTGGGTGGATTTGAACTTGGGTCTTCATGTTTACATAGCAAGTTCTCTTACCCATTGAGCCATGCCTCCACCCTCTCTCACGCTTTGTATATGCACACAGCAAAATTATCAAGCAGATTGATTCTAGATAATCACCTAGAATCACTTTAAAAATTATTTTTAAGCTACCAGTAAAGTTCATTTTATATGTGGTTAGTTAAAATATCTTATTTTTTTACAATTATCTATAGTTTCTACTCTGTGTCTCATCAAAAAAAAAAAAAAAAAAAGCTCTTCCAGAAACATTTCAAATGTATTTTTAAAATATTGACAGTAAGAGGAAGCAGAGAAGTCTGACAGCCCTGAGTGTAAAGAAAACTTACATTTTGTGTGGTTGCTGCAATTATTTGGAAGCAGTAAATGCATACAAATGTGATACCATACCAAAGAGTCAAGTGTGGTCTAGAACGGCTGACAAAATGACAACGTGCCAACACTGATGGGAAAGTTTTCCATTTAGCATCATCAACCCAAACTGCTAATCAGACAAAATGTGACATTTTGAGAAGATAAATTCTGTCTAAGGTCCTGCATCTAGCAAAACTGTTTTGCTAGCAGGAAGAAGACAGACAGTTTTTTGTTTTGCTTCTTGTTTTGTTTTTGTTTTTTGTTTTTTTTTTTTTTTTTTTTGAAAGCATTGTAGGGCTCAGCATTTTGATACTGTCAAATTAAGGGATCTTGTCATAACTCCCATGGGCAGATGGCTGCATTGTTCAAAGCAGCTGAAAGGAGCTGGTTTTCTTCAAATATAAACCCTAAGTATATGTTTGATCATACACAACATTCAAGTGTCTAAATTTTAAAGGCAATGTGACATCCTGCTTTTAATGAACTGTTCATAGGAAATATCTCTATAAGAATAAAAGATTTTAGCTGACTTCATGAGACATGGAAACATTAAAATCAAAGATACCTTCTGGCTAAAATTCCTGGTGTCATCTATCCTTCTGCCAGTGACTGTTCACGCTGGGTACACAGGAGGGTGGTATCTCCTTAAGGTTGCATTTGCCTATCTGGATAGTCTAAAATGTTGACCAGAATTAATGCACAGCAACCTAAAACTGTCTGCATGCAATATAGATTTAGCACTGACAGCAATCACCAGTTCTTCTTATGTGCTCTCAATTAAATTCAAAGTTCAAACTTGTTTTTAACCTAATACGACACTGCTGGTTTTGTCTGACTTCATTTGTCATTTATCTCACACAAGTTGCTGTGATCTGTAGTTCAACTAAATTTATTTTATATTACATTGTTTGAGTAGATCTTAATGCCAAACTCTCTATCATGACAGATTTTCATTACACATACATGTAGACAGACAGACACACACAAAAAAAATTAAGATTACCTGACTAAATAATCCACACTACTATGAAACAGAAAAAACAGCATATTGTCTATGAGTATATATATTAGTTTAAATATTGAAGAGATCATTTTCTTGCTGACATTTAGTCTCGCACCAACACGCATATAAGAACAAGCTAAGAAACATGGGAGCAGCGTGTGAATGCAACATTGAGAGTCCAACCGCAGAGGCAGCATTGCTAAGCATGCAGGGTGGGGAGTCTGAGCTCCCTGGGGATGATGTGCTTCCATTTGCTTCAGTCAAGTGCAAGAAGCAGACGGAACAAAGTGCCTGCACAGAGGTGAACAAGTGAATTTTATGTGAAGAGAAAGGAGCTTGAGCTCCAAGAAAAGCATCACCACCTCTAGTCTCTCTCCATCTCCAATCATTGTTCTCAACATTTTGTTTTTGTTTTTCTTGTTGTTTATTTTTCCTGCATCTTTAACAAATGTTCATAGGTGGAAAGGGAAAGTTTGTCTAAGTACTTTACAACGTTGTCAGTTGCTGAGCTGATGCCCCTCCAGTTAATTCTACAGGATCTCTGTCCTTGTCACAAAACAACTCTACTAAGGCCCCTTAAATCATCACTTAAATCAGGAGAGATGACCAAGGTGCAGTAACTGCGTCCTGTGGCACATGTGCCACCTGAGACAGGGGTTCCATTTCATTCATTCATTCATTCATTCATTTATTCATTCATTCATATTGGGCTGGAAGAGGACTCAGCAGTTGAGAACACTTGCTGCTCTTTCAGAGCGCCGGAGTTCAGTTCCCATTGCTGTATTCCATTCAGCTCAGAATGGTCTGAAAATCTAAGGGCAGGGAGGTCAACATTCTACTCTGGCCTGTTTCCTGTTTCTGTTTCTGAAGGAGGAAGCAGAAACTCTGCAAACACATCCAGCTTTCCCCAGCTCCTTCCGGGGTTCATTTGGCATACTTGGACTTCCTCACACAGGTATCTTGCTGAGAACTCTATGCCATCTGTTTAGGTAAGGAGATGAGCCAGCACAGAAGTTAGGCGTTGATATCCACTAGCTGCTAGCTCCTGCAGCCCCCGTCCCCCACCCTACCACCACAACATAATGTTCTTTAGCCTGCAGAACCAGAGCACAAAATTCCTCAAATTTTACGATTTAACCCACACAGCACTAGTCTAACAGTACCCTCAACATAGGCTTATTTTACCTTCTCCTTATCAAAAGTTTCCATTGCAAACTTCTAGCCATCAAGTAGGGAAACAGCAAACGCTAACCCATAAGTTTCTCGCAGCACTTGTGGTGCAACATGTGTAGCATGAAATTTTGATTTCGTCTCTTATTCGATTCCTCTAAAGGGTTAAAAGATACTCAGAGTTTTCACTATATCAGAGGAAAGGACTTCTGTTTGGGAAGCTTATTTCTTTGGGCTTCACAGCTGTGGCTTCTTCCCTTCACATGAAAATCCTCTTGACAGATCATTGCTCATTGGATGTAGATCATGGAAAGATCACCCATTTATTATGTGAACTTTTGCATGGGCTCACTTCAAATCTGTAGTTGTGACTCTCTCAACCATCCCGACATCATTCTCCATTACATACAACATGTCAACCTCTGCCTCAGCTCATGATGTTGTTCATCATTTTAGGGATGTGTTCTCCTTCCAGATACCTACCTCCATGAGAACAAAAAGAGTGTCTTGTGTTGTCTGTCTTTTGAGCACATAGCCCAAAGATCATATACCATAAAGACAATGGACACTTGGTCTCCTCTCGAACTTCCTGTTCCTCCCTACCATTTCCCAGCGCTTCTATATAGAGGTCTGTGTTGTCAGGTAGGGATGAATGGATAACTAAATCCCAAGAAAACAATCTGAAGCCACAGGGGGTTAGATCACTAAACAGTAAACCAATGATATGGACCATTTTAATAAGAAACAGATCACTGTGAAACTGTTCTAGGTGCACTTAACAAAGCTCTCCAGATACACGGAGCTTCTACTTGGAAGGCTCCAAACTAGGGATAAGAGACATTCTCAAATGACTATGTTGCAAATATTTCAAAATGTAAATATTTTAGCAATGATTCCTATTCAGACTCTCACTGTATCTCATTTTCCCACTAGACTGACCCCAGGCTTTTGTTCACTCTGCCACTAGAGAAATTAGATGGGGTTGTGTTTTTGAGATATACTCTGTGTGGCTTTGGGCCCTTTCTTCCTCCCCCCTTTTTTATTGGATATTTTTGTTATTTACATTTCAAATATTTTCCCCTTTCCAAGTCTCCCCTTCAGAAACCCCTATCCCATCCCCCCTCCCCTGCCTATATGAAGGTGCTCCCCCACCCAACTACTCACTCCCGTCTTCCCGCTCTGGCATTCCCCTACACTGGGGCTTCGAACATCCTCAGGACCAAGGGCCTCTCCTTCCACTGATGTCCAATAAGGCCATCCTCTGCCACATATGCCACTGGAGCCACGGGTCCCTCCATGCGTACTTTTTGGCCTAGAAGTACTTGCTGATGGGAGCCTGATATGGCTGTCTCCTGAGAGGCTCTGCCAGAGCCTGACAAATGCAGAGGCAGATACTTGCAGCCAACCATTGGACTGAGCGTGGTGTCCCAGATGGGGAGTTGGAAAAGGGATTGAAGGAGTTGAGGGGGTTTGCAGCCCCATGGAGGGAGTAACAGTGTCAACTGGCCAGACCCCTGGAGCTCCTGGGGACTGGACCACCAACCAAAAAGGGCCCTTTCATATACACATAAAGTATTGCTGCGTGAAGGAATGGCTCCCACAGAAAGGGACACCTCATCCAAACATGAAGGAGGTTAGATCAGAGATCAAAATCATATTAGTACATACTACAGTTCTCAGTACTCCAAGCACAAAACTGGAGTGAGCAGACCTAGCCTATGTAGAATTTCCAAGCCATCAGCCATGTAAAATGTAAAGACAAAATTGGCTTTTCAATAATGCTCAGTCAACTGAACGCCCTCTCTGGGAAGGATTTTTACCCACTATTACAACCTTAATATTTACAAAGAAAACATTCATTTTTCTCTTACTCATCAGAATCTCACAAAAATTATTATTCCAAGTTTTTATGTTTATAAAGCACAAAAATCATAAGCATTCTACAAGAAGTAAGACTGTAATAAATCACACATGAGAGGAATTGTGTGGCAGCTCCCCACTGAGATGGTAATTAAACTAAAAAACAGTGTAAGGTTTTATAAATAGGAGTCTGAGCAGCTGAAAGATATTCACTAGACTACATAAAACTGGGTTATGTCTTCACTTTCCACCGAGAAGATACTATTCTAAACCTGCTGCTGAAAAAGAGGTGATTAAAAAATATACAATCAGAAATTAATGCAAAGGTGTTATGGAGCATACTGAGTCGTTAAAATACCACTTTCTGGATAGCTTTAAAGTTTTCATATATGAGAGGTTCTTTCTCTTCTCTCCTCCTCTCTCCTCTCCTCCTCCTCCTTCTACTTCCTCTCTATCTCTCTGTCTCTGTCTCAGTATGTGTGAGGATGTGTGTGTGTGTGTGTGTGTGTGTGTGTGTGTGTGTGTAAGGGGGGGATGGGGCAGTGGTAGGTCAGAGGACTGCCTCAGGAATTGGTCCTCATCTTCCACTTTGAGGCAAAGTCTGTTTTGTCAACTCTAGCTGTACCATGATTCTGGGGTTCTGTTCTGCTTGCAGTTTTGCCCTCAGGGTGCTGGGAATACAGATGTGTGCTACTACATCCAGCTATTACTTGGCTTCTGAGAATTTGAATTCAAGTTCGTACCCACTGAACCATCTTCCCAATACCTACATTTCAGATTTATTGATATTTTGTTTACAAAAAGGACGTGTGTTTTCATATATAATACAATTTTGTTATTCTTTTTCTTAAAACAAATTATCCCTTGATTGTGTGTGTGTGTGTGTACGTATGTATGTGTATATATGTATATGTGTACATTTTATATATTAGGCTCTAAAAATCCTGACTTAATATCCTACCACAACAATACAGAAAAAAAAATATTCCATGCCAAATATAAACAGGTAATTGACGTAGATTAGCAAAATTTTATATTGCAGCTCACAGTGGATGAACGAGTTTGTCTCTCTGTAACGGAAGCCTGTATGGGAGGTCAGATAATCACTATCCTAAATAGCTTTTATTGGTTTCCGCTGTGCCTTTTCCTATTGTAATACTCAATAATAAGAGTTTTGTGATGTACAGTGGCAAAGTAATGGCCTTTTTCAAGGTGAATGGAGAATCATCACAATAGTTGAGTGTCTGCAGTGCTGACTGTGTGGTATGAAAACCCTGAGCACTAATGGATATTGAACCAATTTTTCCAAGGTCAAAATTCCAATTACTATGTGAATCCTCAAATGGTTCTAGATCATGAAACATTTCTGACTTCCATTTACTCTGCTTGCATTGCATTATCTGCAAGGGGACACAGGCCCCATGGCTCTCAATTTTCCTGAGTGTCCTGAGGAAACAGAGCTTGAATCAAAATGAAGGAGCGACTCACAGCCTTCTCATCAAGCTGTCTCAACAACTACCTTCTAGGGTACTGTGGTACAACAAGTACCATAGGATACAGTCATGTCAGCACAGGAGGTTTAGGGAAGTCTCTCATGTGGAAGCAGAGCTATAGTCATCTGCTATATGTTCCAGAAGAATATTAACCATGCTAGCTTCTACTTTCACTTATGGACTACTCTTCTTCTTGTTATTTGCTGCTGCTGCTGCTGCTGCTGTTTTGGTTTTCCGAGGCAGGGTTTCTCTGTGTAGCCCTGGCTGTCCTGGAACTCACTCTGTAGACCAGGCTGGCCTTGAACTCAGAAATCCACCTGCCTCTGCCTCCTAAGTGCTGAGATTAAAGGCGTGTGGCACCACTGCCCGGATGTACTTGTTGTTTTAATCTAAAAAATAAAAGGGTTGATTTGGAGAAACCATGGCGTTGTACAACCCAATTGAAGTCTCAAGGCTTCACATATCTTCAGGCATCTAATAAAGTCACACATATTACTAACATCCTGATGATGTGTTGAAATTATTTAATCCTGACTCTGGGTTTCCACCCCATCTTAGATCATTTAATTCCTGGATCATAGATACACACAACCTTTATAATTACAAGAAGCCTTAACCAGCACTAGAGCTGAGCAGAGACCCAGATCTACCCTGTATGCTATTAGAATCTACTTTCCTATTGATAACCCTGAATTATTACACACTATGTTTCATCTGGGCTGCTCTTAACTCCATCTACTCAGCCCTCAGGGCAATGTTTTTATGGTGCACCTAACCCGTAGCGGGCTTCTCCTTCCTCCTCCTCCATCTTCTTCTGCTGCTTCTGCTGCTTCTGCTTCTTCTGCTGCTGCTTCTGCTGCTTCTGCTTCTTCTGCTGCTACTGCTTCTGCTTCTTCTTCTTCTTCTTCTTCTTCTTCTTCTTCTTCTTCTTCTTCTTCTTCTTCTTCTTCTTCTTC
>JADRCH010000006.1:28975071-29036540 GCA_019843965.1 Rhynchomys soricoides | reverse complement strand
TCTTCTTCTTCTTCTTCTTCTTCTTCTTCTTCTTCTTCTTCTTCTTCCGCTTCTTCCGCTTCTTCCGCTTCTTCCTCTTCTTCCTCTTCTTCCTCTTCTTCCTCTTCTCCTGGTTCCTCTCCAGCCCAAAGCCCAAGAAACCTAAACCCCACCTATGTCTCTTCTACCCAACTATTAACTGTTGGCATCTTTATTTACCAATCAGAAATAACTTGGGGGCAAGGTGACACAGTGTCACTTTGTTCTATGAGCAAATTATCTGGCCTCTGGGACAACCAGGTCTTGGGGGCCCAATATTAGTATTAGAACACAAGTAGCATCAGTCCAAGCCACTACAATGATGTTCTATATTTTACATATTCAAACATCCAAATCAAGTAGTTAAGAATAAAATAATTAAAGAATTTAAGCAGATATAAGACCTCATTCATGTCTTCTTATTTAATACAGCCATTCCATGATTTGTTGCTCATACTTCTTTTTTTCCCAGCCTGGGCTACAGTCAGATCTTTTCTCTGTTATCAGACAATATGTTTTATCTCCAAGCTGTCTGTGGACATTCTCCTCATCCCTGCTGAACAGAGTCTTCCTACCTTTTATGAACCTATTGAACCTCCTTGAAATTGCTCCTTAATCCCCCCCCAACCCCATCCCATTGCTCATGGTATTTATCTATCTGTATGATATGTTTGAAGTTTCAATATTTAGTTGGAACATGTCATTTCATTGTCACTTGAAAATAATATTTAACAAATTACCCATTATTTTAAACTAACTGATTTAGGTATCTAAGATGAACAACTTAGGACCAGCTTTTATAAAACTAGAAAAACTAAAAATAAACTCAAGAACCTAGGCAGACAGAAACCATTAAGACATATATTACTAGGAGAAATGAAAAAAATCCTCGTGATTATAAGCAGGGGCCCAAGCTATTACAAGTCTCTTTGTTTTGTTGTTTTCATTTTCCTTTCTATTTCATGAGATTCGATAATAATGCAAACCTGAAGACTTTTCTGTGATTTGAGCAAAGTCACGAGATGTTTGACTATGTTGGCCTGTGAAAGCAGAAAGACATTTGCCATGATGGTTGGTATGTGTGAGGAAGAGCTTGGAAATCTTTGTGGAGACCCAAACTGAAGTGATGGTCTGTCTCTATGTCAAGCTATATAAACTGTCTAAGACTTTAAAATTATTTCTGTGACGGTTGTTTTAGTTTTGTTTTGCTGGGGTATTTTTCTAATAGGACAGATAGACTCTTCACGCAATTGAGAGTTTTGCTTTCTCTTTCAGGTCTGCTTTGTGAACCTGGATGTCAACAAGGATGCCTGCAGCACAGAGAACCTGCAGCAGGTAACAGCTGGACCTGGGGCTCTCCAGGAGACTGTCGATGGGTAGACAATTATGGTCTTCTTAGAAGAATAGATGACATCATCACTCCCCATTTTCCTGACCTTGCCCTGAAGCTTTTAATGCTGTTAACCCACGATGTGTTTGAAAGTCACTTTTCCAGGCCTGCGGAACTGTTCAGGAAGGCATCTCCGCTCACCCATCAGCATCCTAACATGGCCCCTCCTTAACATTCACACCATAATCGGGCATGCCTTTTCCATGGCATCTTCTAGCCAAGTGAAGGCAGCCAGCCCTTTCTTCTGGTCCTTGGTATTACTCTTTCTGTTTGTTTTATCAAATCTCCTCTCAGCTGTGTCTCCACTGTCTTACCCCTATCATGGGCTTGAACATTCTGCATCTCGTAACTACCAACCCCTACCCATCTCATCTGAGGTTGATCCCTGGTGTAAATGCTTGACTACATTAAGCACCTGAATGTCTGCTCAGTTCTTTAGAAGCTGGGCATGCCTGTGATACAATGGAAAGAATTAAGTAATGTCACAGTTTGTCATTGCATACCCAAAGCTGAGAGGTTTGACCCCATTGCTATAACAGCATGATATTTATGGTTGGATCATCACAGAACAATACACTAAGGCTTCATTTAACTAATACTAGGTACTCAGTTATTCAGGAACCACTCAGCATACTTAGAACTTGAGATTTCTCCGTGCTATCATATTTTTTTCTTGGTATACGTTTATCGAGTTTCTTAACCTATCACTCACAGGGATTGCTTATTATAAACTTGTACCAGATTCAAAATATTATCCTCTGTGTGTCACAAGAGGTTTCTAAGAACATTGTGCATGTAACTTTATTGGATGGGTTATTAGATAAGGTCTGTCAGAAACAGGACAGAGAGGATGGAAGCAAGTTTCCATCATAGTCAATGTTTGAATAACTTACTGAATGATTTAAGAGTTTCCAGTCATGGCTTCACTCATATAGCCTGATATGATTTGTGTAAGTTACCACTTTCTAGGCCAAAGGTGATTTAAGTATACATGAAAGTAATTATGGCATCTCATCCACATACGGATCTATTATGGATTAAATAGAATAGGATGTCACACGTACAGGTTTTACCAAAGTGCTTAGAACACAGTCAAAGTAAAATTGGTATTAAACATGATTTTATTATCATTGAGTTTCTTGAACAGAAGATCACCAGCAAGTTATTTTGCTATTCAAAACTTAAGAGGAAAAGCATTTCCAAACTAGTGTTAATTTCTGTTGTGTGATAGTAACTGCCAAATGTTCACTTAGGAAAATTTAAAACCAAAGAGTTTTTCTTTTAAACTTAAGTTTTCTATTCCAATCTTAATTCTTATTACCTATTTTGAAACAGATTTTTTCTGATTTCAAGGTTTTTAATATTTTTGAGATTATAATTACAGCAGTTCCTACCTTTTATCCCTTCCAACTCCTCCCATGCACATCCCCCTGGTTTCATTTGAGTTCATGCCTTTTTTTAGTCGTGTGTGTGTGTGTGTGTGTGTGCACATGCACACGCGTGTGTTATGTGGAGAGAGTGTGTGTGTGTGTGTGTGTGGTATGTAGTATGTGTGTGTGTGTGTGTGCACTTCAGGGCTGACGTTTGGTATTGTGCTTTTCCCTGGGGAAGACATTTCTCCTGCCTTCAGCATTTCTTAGTTGCCTGTAGTCTTCTATCTAGGGTTGAGGCCTCCTGAGCTTTCTTAATTCCATGTTAGCATATTTATGGCTGTCATCATTGTTCAGTTCGTGTATAGGCAGCCATGATGGTGAGACTTCATGGGTGTAGCTACTCTGACATTTCTAGGAGATATGATCTCACAGCAAACTTCTTGGTCCTCTACCTCCCACGTTCTTTTTGCCTGCCTCTTCTATAACTGTCCTCAATTCTTATGTGTGAGAGTTGTGTTGTAGTGAACTATAGACTAAGGAACTTATATATCTAGATTCTAAAAAAATAAATATTTTTGCAGATGGAATAGTTGGGGAGTGCTGTTTTAGAAGTATAAAGGAATCCTCTGAACTAACAAAAAGTTTTATTCCGTAGAAACTGGTCACCATTTCACCAGACCTTCCAAAACTCATCAGCTCCATGAATGTCCAACAGCCAAAAGAAAATGAAATTGTCCTCCTAAGTGGGTTAGCCTCTGGAAACCTCCAGGCAGATTTTGATGTTTCACAGGTAAGAACATAGTTCCTGGTCAACTAGTCACTTAGTACAAGGGTTCTCAACCTATGGGTGGTAACCACTTTAGCAAAACTCTATCTCCAAAAGCATTTACATTATGATTCAAAATAGTTTCAAAATAAGAGTTATGAAGTAGCAAAAAAAATTATTTTATGGTTGAGGTCACCACAACATAAGGAACTGTGTTGTAGGGGTCATAGCATTAGGAAGGTTGAGGACCAGGTTCTCTGTTTTCAGATATGAGCCCCAGATGATGCTGCACATGAGTTTTATCAGAAGAGTGTACTCTATGTAATATTAGGGTATATCTCTATTTCTCCCAAATAGCACCACTCAGAGCTTGATAGATTTTTCTCTGCATCCATTCTCAGATCCCTAAGGTTGTTTACCTGGGATTTGAACACATATACTGAGCCTGGGTTATTCCACTCTTTGTTCTACAAAGTCGGGTAAAAATTCAAAATCAGAATCTTTCCCCCTTTTAGGAACAAGTTCAAAATTCTAGTATATATCATTTTATTCTCCTAGCATCCAATAATAAAATTCTTCTGGAACTTATTTGTGCCTCAAGAAATGCCAAGTTAGCCAAGATTATAATAAGCATGTAGCTTTCAGAATGGAAAGGAAGTGTACCCATATAGTAAAATCCCATAAGGAAGAAAATCATTAAAAATAAAGCAGGAATGAAAATATTATAATGCTCTGATACATATCTCTTCATTACTATTGTAAAAAAACATTGCAACATCACTTTGAAGAATGCAGTTAAAGTTTTTCCATCAGTTGACTAGAAAAGTACACACAAGGTATGCTATGATAATATATAGTACAGTTTGCAGTTCCAAATTAAAGTAGTGAGCATTTATTGCCCATTAAATTGGTCATTTTCAAAATTCAAGAAGCCCAGAAAGCCTGCCTTTTTTCAGTTTTGACTCCGGAGAGTTAGTGCAGATCTCTGCCTAGTCTATTGGAATTTCCTTTTTGATATATCAGTTATAATATTTTTCATTAGTGAAGAATCTAGATTTAGGGGTGGGTATTGAAAAATGTCTCTAAGCTGAAATTTCCTTTATGTTCAGCAAAACAATAATGACCAGATTAAAATTTTACACATAAAATTTGTAAGTGTTTCTATACTGAGCCTGTATTTTCTCTGTCTCTATACCCAGGAATGAGCTAATATTCAGTTAAAGGGCCTTTCTTTATCTATGGAGAAGTTCCTTAATATAACAAAGAAAACCCCAACTAGTTCTGGAAGCCAAAACCTGAGTAGACAGCAAGCACTGTTTGCCAACCTTTGGTTTGACCATGTATCTGCATGCTGGGTAATCCTTCTCATTAATGAAACAAGAATCCCATAGTCCACAATAATTTGGATCTTGTCAGCCAGAGGAGCAATAGCCCTGAACAGTCAGTAGTTGGGATTTGAAGCAAAAGAATTTGGTTCTTCCTGAGCCTGAATTCCTCCATCTATGAAACAGAATAAACTCGTTTCTACTTTGAAACACCAACTTGAGGAATGAAATTGGTAAAAAGCATATTGTTCAAAATAAATTTTAATTTTGTTAGAAAAAAGGGAACAAAATTATTTTTAAAAATCTATTATCCTACAAAAAAATCAAAACTTTCTTCTTCAAATATCTTCTTTAAGAGGAGATGCTCTATATTAAAATTGCCATGTTTATAATAATAACTTTTTAAACAATGTGCTCAATCAATGAATAGAAAGGCTTTACTGCTTAGTAATCATATATTCTTATATATTCTTGATTCTGAAACTAATAACAAGGCTTGTTCACTATAAATTTTACATGAATTCTGCATAAATTATATGCTGTGGTTTTAAATAAATACTGAAAACTTTATTCCTATCTACTTTGTTATACTAAGTCAATTTTTATTGATGTACTCAGCTGCAGATAACATTGACAGTTGCAGGTATTATTGGAAGATCCCAGTTTCCTTCTGGTGTCTCCATGATAATTGATACTGACATTAATTGGGCCTGGCCTTGAATTGAACTTTGTAGACTCTGATTGACCTTATGTAAGATTCTTAATTAAACATGACTGAAGATAGACATAAGCACATAGAGAATGTATTGTCTCGTGTAGCTAAGCAAACACAGGGAGTAGAATACATGAGAGGACGTAAGCCATGGTGACAGGATGTGGACTTTTCTTATAGTCCCTCTGCTGCTTTCTCTCTGTAGGTCCTATTATCAGGCATAAGAAACATTAGCCTTTTGAGTTCAGATTTATTAAAACTAACAATTCAGGTAGTTCCCAAATGTCTCAAATTCTCTTGGTTCTCGTGTGTTATATATTTATTTTTTCATTAATTTATTTATTTACATCCTGATCACAGTCCCCCTCCTCTCAGTAATCTCCCTGTAAAAAGCCCCTTCTCCATCCCCCATTCCCTTATCCTCTGTGAAGGGGCAGGCCCCCCTAGGTATCACCCCACCCTGGCACATCAAGTCATTGAAGGATTAGACACATCCTCTTCCACTGAGGCCAGACAAGGAGACCCAGTTAGAGGAATGGGATCCACAGGCAGGTAACAGGAGAGACTGATCAACCAAGGAGCAAGAGTGTGTGGAACCTAGGCCCCCTACACATATGTAGCAAATGTTCAGCTTGGTCTTCATGTGGGTTCCCCAACAACTGGCGCAAGGGCTGTCCTTGAATATATTCAGTTTTTAACTGGTCACTATGGCTTGAGGCATGTACTGTTCTGATTGGCCAGGCAAGATTCGCCCCTGGACTCAGAGATGAACTCCATATGCATTTCTCAAACAGTAAGGGAAGCAAAAAAAGTCTACTTCACAGAGGATGAGGACAAAAAGGGTAAATTATGGTCAATATAAGGTACATGGGTGTTTTGCCTGCACAAATGTCTGTCTGTACACCATATTGTGCCTGATGACCTTGGATGCCAGAAGAGAGCATGCTCCATCCCCTTATCCTCGGAGAAGGGGGAGGCCCCCCTGGGTGTCACCCCACCCTGGCACATCAAGTCATTGAAGGACTAGGCGAGTTCTGTGAGGGTGGAGTTACAAGGAATTTATTAAATTTCACATAGTAAGGAATGCCCAAAGTCAGTCATGGTCATGTGCCACTATAGTCCCAACTATCTGGGGAGGAGGGGGGTGCTGAGGTAGATCAGGGGACCACTGGAGGCTGAGTTTGAGACCAATCTCATGAGAGTTCCATGTCACGTGACAAGTAAAATGTTCAGTTTGTGCCCCCTTTTTCCCAACAAGCTATCAGTGCTCGCCTGTGAGTTCTCTCACTTGCATCTCTCCTACTAAACTCTCCATCACTTATCCTGTATCATGTTACCTGTCTGAAGTCTCCCAGGGCTCCCAAAGCTGCTACATCATTCTGTAGATACCACAGCACATGTTTTAATAGGTCAGCAATGCAGTATCAACACTGCACCCCATCTTGGCGATCCTATCTACTTTTCTATAGACACTCTGTCATTAGCTACTTTGTCCTTGCTAAAATTGGTAGTCTATTAACTCGTAAATAAGATGTAGAGACTGGCAGAAACTGTATGCTAGATTAGCTAAGGAAATCTCAATAAGTCATCCTTAGGGATGGCCTAACAATACATTGATGACCGACTAAGTGCTAAGTACTTGGCCATGTTGTGGTAGTAAACGAGTTCAGCATTTTGCTCTTGTGGAACTAACAACTATTGGCTGGACCCTTACTGTCTATGCATAGTATTAAACATATAAGTATAAATCCAACAGTCCACATGCATCTCAAACCACTAATGAACTCATACAGTTTATCTAGGAAAAATAATAACAAAAAATTTCAACAGCCAAGAGTTAAATAAAATATTAAGTAAAATTAGTTCCTTTCTGCTCCTGTTTGATTTCTGTTGGTACAGTAAACACCATGACCAAAAGCAGCTTATGGAGAATAGGACTAAGGACTGGGGGTACACGTACAGGGAATGTCCACCATCGAGGGTCATTAAGGCGAAAAGTAACACAGAAACCACAGAGGAATGCCATTCACTGTCTCACACTTGGTACTTGGTTAGCTTTCTTATACAGCCATGTCCCCCTGCTCAGGCATGGTGCCACCCATAATAGGCTAGATCTCCCTCATCAGTCATGAGCCAAGACAATCTTACAAATATGGTCCCAGGCAAATCTCACAGGCAGTACACGTGGGGTTCCCAATTCCCAGGTGACTCAAGTTTGTATCAAGTTGAAAATAAGAGAGGACCCAGACGCTTGGCAACAGAAGCAGATGTATTGAGATGTTTATCATACATCACAGCCAGGTCTACTCCTGAGGTTGTTCTTCTGTGAGATGAGGATGTAGATAAGCATGCACACATGAGTTTGCAAAAGACTGGGTGTGGCCTCTCTGCTTATCAAACTTGTCACACAAGTCTTCTTTGGATACTGAGCATTTCTTGTTTGGGCCAGGAGACCATGGAGAAAAGGAACACATCTAGAGTGTGATAAACCTAAACTGCAGTGTAGGCTCTTCCACTGTGTATTTACCTATCCTTGAAAGGGAGAGTTAGCATTTTATATAGCTATTTTCTTGTCTCTATCAATGCCACAGAATCTCCAGCCTCATGTGTATACACACACACACACACACACACACACACACACACATATCACATTAGAATTCAAAAGATTTGAAAAGTACTCTGGAAAGCAGTGGTTCTCAACCTATGGGTAATGACCCATTTGGGGGTCACATATCAGATATCCTGCACATCAGATAATTACATTATGATTCATAACAGTACCAAACTTATAGTTTTGAAGTACCAATGAAGTAATTTTTATGGTTGGGGGTCACCACAACCATATTAAAGGGTCACAGCATTAGGAAGGCTGAGAACCACTGTGTAAACTTATAAAATTATGCAATATGTCCTTGTACTACATATGCTATATTTTTTTTCTTTACTTAGCTACAACTCTTTGATTTTTATTGACTTCTTAAAAGGCTAAAATTATGCAATATGTCCTTGTACTACATAGGCTATATTTTTTTCTTAACTACAACTCTTTGATTTTTTATTGACTTGTTAAAAGGCTGTTTAAAAAGTACACTTTCTTCCTAAAAATTCCAAAGCTGTGTAACTATGCACAGTTAATAAAATCTTTAAATCTATCTTGAAATATTACTGGTTCCTACTGCGTTGTTAATATCTCTTGGGTTCCTGCTACCATTTACATTGCATACCTACAAATATTAAATCACACATAATAAATGATCTTGATCCAGAACTATGACAACTTGTGGTTCCAGTTAATAATTCTCTTAACCATTGACAGACACTGTAGTCTTTTTATGGTAACTGTGTGACTGTCCTGTTTGCATCTCACAGTATACTTTCTGTCTAACAGTCAGAAAATGGCTGGTAACTTTTAGGTTAGTATACCATGTCTAAGTTCAGAGGAAAGGAAATTAATTTAGAGAAAAGAAAGAAAGAGTTATTGGTTTTCACCACTTGGAGGAGATCACAGATTTTGGGATCCAGTAAAAGCAGCACACCAGTGTATCTCCAAGTCCATATGGGACCCCTGAGAGGTGTCTTGAGAAAGCATGTTGTGATTTAGTGGGTCTGGGTTGAAATCTGAAATTGTGAATTTCAAAAGAGCATCTGGAAAAGCTGAGACTTCCAGTCCACATCCTGTGCTTGGAAATGAAAGGCTGTGCACCATCGTTCTTGAAAAACAGTTTGGATCTCAAATGTGCATAGCCAAGCTCTACCCCACCCAATGGGGTCCTGAGCCCTATGGGAATCATTGACTTCTTCATAAAATCATTTTCCCCACAATGACTCCAGTTGCAATATCCAGTCAAATGTCCATGCATGACATAGACAAGTGAAACTACTTCAGGAATGAGCTTGTGGGTGTCTATGTACAAGTATCCTGCTACATGGCCTAGTGCTCCCTACTTACAAACACACAGCAGAACTGAGGGTTCTAAATCACAAATTGACTGGCATTAGACATGATTAATGCCAGCCACAGGAAAGCATAGGATTGAAATGTCATCTTTAAAAGGTGACCATTCAGATAATAAAATATTTATCCCCAAGCATTTCTAATTCCACTTAAGGATTCAATTTTCCCCTTGTCCATTAAATCCTATTTCCATTTTGAGATAGTTCCCCTAAAATCTGCTGTAAATTCAGACATTATAGCTATTATTTTTTAAATGAAGCTATGGGACTGGAGCATTGGCTCAGTGGATTGGATGCTTGTTGTGGGAATGTGCTGGCCTGAGATCAGATCCTCAGAACCCAAGGAAAAGCCAAATGTTTCAGCAGTGCACCTATAGTCCCTGCTGGGAGGTGTGAGCATATTAGTGGGTGGGTCCTGGGGTCTCACTGGCCAGCACATCTAACCAAAATGAAAAGGATCAGGTTTAAGAGAGACCCTGACTCAAAAAAAAAAGGGAGAGTGGAAAACAAAAAAAAGACACCCAGCAACAACCTCTAGCTTCCACATGTACACGTTCTTAACCTGAGCACCAGTGCATACACACATATACCTGTACGTATGCACATGCACCCTCCCACTCACACACAGGGAACTACGCACAATCTTTTGGGGGAGCTTACTCATTATTGCCCTGCAGCAATTAAATATTTTGCTGCTCTTTCAATGAACATGGTATGAATAAGGAAGATAGAGCCTGGGAACAGGTAGGTGTCCCATAACTCTACGCCCGAATAGTATGATCGGGTCTACCTGAGGCACTACTCTGCCATCCAAGTCCCTTTGTCACTGTCCTTCCTATATGGTAGTGCTGTAGAGATCGTTGGTGTGTCTTGATATTTCATGTTGGCTCTTTCTTCAGGAGGGTGGCACCAGTGTGAAGCCCGAATATAGTTGAGAGCTACTTAACTACATATCCAAAACACCAACAGAGGGCCTGTCAACAACTAGCAAGACAGCAAAGGGTAATGTTCTGAGAAAGGGTCTCCATTTAATCAAGAGAGTCAGCCCTGAGCCTGAATACCCGTTCTATAAGCCTTCAGTGAAGCCTTTTTCTGGTGCTAGACCCTAGCCTACCTCTGCCCCCTGAGCATTTAGCCTATAAAACGTATTACTTTGACTTCTTTCCGTTTTGACATGCAAATCTCTTTTTAAAGCCTCTATCCAGCACTGTTACTCACTAGTGTTTTATCCAAGGACCCAAGAACCCTCTCTCCCAGTCTCTAGGAGAAAATGGAGACCTAATATCTGTAGGCCATTGGCCCCAAGATAAAAACATTTCACTTTTCCCTTGTCTAAAGCCAAGTAGCAACCATAAGTGGCCTAAAATCCTCGTTGCTTTTTGATTCATTGCAGTGCAGGTCTGAGTTCTGTGTTTACCCCAGTTATTACAATAATTACCAATAAACTCTTCCTTGCCTGTTCAGGTTAGAACAGTACATTTTATTTTTGCTTTCATGAGAGAAACCTCAAATATATGATACAGCCAGTTGTTTTCTTTTAAGTAAAACTTCCTTCTAGGTGTGCCATGTTATATATATATATATATATATATATATATATATATATATATACATACATACACACACACACACACACACACACATACAGTTTACCAACAAGAGCTCTGAAGATATGTCAAATATTTTTAAGTGCCCCTCTTCTTTTCAGAGGAGAGGTTGGGAATGAGAAAATGGTCACCAACATTGTCTTTTCCTGTCATTGTTGAGGAAGTGCCTTCTTTTCTTTCTGCTTGTAGTGCCCTTGGCTACCAGATATCTGCTTGGTCCAATGTGCAAGAGGGAACAGACCAAACAGTACCAACTGCATCATCTTTGAGATCAACAAGTTCTTAATTGGTCTGGAAGTAGTGCAGGAGCGTCAGCTCCACCTGGAGACAAACGTGCTGAAACTGGAGGATGATACAAACTGTTCGCTGTCTTCAATTGAAGAAGATTTCCTTACAGCCTCTGAGCATTTGGAGGAAGAAATCGAGGTGGAAGACTACAGAAGTGGTAAGACATTGCTGAGAAACCAAGTATGTCCCTAGAGATTACTCACCCTACCCCTTGCTACAAACGACACTGTTGAGAAAAGTTTCAAGCCATGTCAGTTTGGCTGACGCATCAGTCTCTGCTTGCTGAACTTTGATGAAGCAACAATAATAAGAGAACACTGGTGAGCACTCTGACTAATGCATTTAAGACAGCCTAATGTTTGGATGGATACTGGCTCCAAAGGATGCCTTAGGGATACTGAGGGAAATCTGTGTGCTCTAAAGGGAAACCTTCCTACCCACCAGGAGAATGCTTCTTCCCAAGAGGAAGGTTAGTTTC
The DNA here is from genome assembly GCA_019843965.1 of Rhynchomys soricoides. Lineage (NCBI taxonomy): Eukaryota > Metazoa > Chordata > Mammalia > Rodentia > Muridae > Rhynchomys > Rhynchomys soricoides. The sequence goes on along the minus strand of JADRCH010000006.1, from coordinate 29,024,626 downwards.
CCTGAAACTGCCAGAAAAGCCAGTATTCTCAATGGAATCAAGTTGGACTGGCTTGGATTCAAATCCCAGAACTTCCTTTGAGGCTGAGAGACCTAAGACTTCTCTCCAATCTCTTTTTAGCCCTGGTTTCGAAAAGCGCCTGTAGTCAGTGGTAGTTGTGAGATTAGAAGGCCCTGACTGACCCAGGAAAGAGCTCAACACTCATTTACATCCACTGAATCAGTAACAAAACTCAATGTTCCTCTTCCCACCTTAAGCCACAGGGAAGGAAATTGCACAAAGTGTTGCGCTGTTGCTGAGTCAGGTCCTTTGCAAGCCTTGGCAACAAGGCTCCTACTAAAGTTCTTCTACCCACAGCCCTACCCTTTCTCCCTCTTTTCCCTAGGATGCAATCTCCTGTATCACTTTCCCAGGAAAAATGATGACAAGCCATCATTCACAAGCACCTTCTCCCCCCACTCCACCCCATCCTCGTAATCCCAGCATTTATGTACCACATTAAAGGTGTTTTGTAGGACAACATTCCGTGATGAAATGCAACATCCTGTTCAGATTCACTTTACCTGAGAAGTAACAATGTTCCTCAATTTCCCTTCACTAGGTTTGGAAACTGTAACTGTGTCAGCTAATGTTTTGGAAACTAAAAAGCCAAAGGAAGTTACCCAGGAAGGATGGGATTGCCACAAGGAAAAGTTACATTGGGCTTTAGGGGAAAAACACATTAGAAAACATCGTATGCCCTCAGTGAAAACAGAAGGGTCAAAGGAAAACACAGGAGAGAGCACGGCCTTGAAAAGTCTCAATCCTTCAGCCAGGCCATCACGCTTGAAAAGTGAAGTGGCAGGGAACAAACAGCCAGCCGCAAACTACTCACACCCAGAAAATATCAAAGGGGAAATAGAAACATCTCAGATGCTGTTCATTCCCAGGGATGCTTATCTCTCCATGGTTAAGAAAGATGTACTATCTTCGTGTGGTGTACTCACTGAGCAGGGAAGCAACCACAGAGACCATGATGCTACTCCAAACTCTCTTCCTCCTGTTCAAAATGGAGAAGCCACCGCAGGAGAGTATGCTACAAACTTGGCAGAATCTGTAATGCAAGATGCCTTCATCCGATTGTCTCAGTCACAACCCACACTCCCCCAGGAATCTGCCGTCAGTTTCTCTGTGGGAAGTGCTCTGCTTCCCAGTGGCTGTTGCACAAAAGATATGGTGGTCCCTCGTTCATGGAATGACCTCCCCAAAATTGTCATTGTGCAGAGTCCAGAAGGCAGTGACACAGCCCCTGAGCCAAGTGTCTCCTCCTGGTCCAACACGGAAGTGTCCGTTGAAACCTCGGGCATTTTTTCTGCAGAGAGTTCTAGCAGACCCAGTCAGAGTGCCCTAGAAGTTGCATTGGCTTGTGCAGCCACTGTGATTGGAACTATTTCCAGTCCACAAGCCACAGAAAGATTCACCACAGAGCAAGAATCTCTGGTATCTACCTATGCCCAGAGAGGCAATGGGGTACAGCAAAGTCAAGTGTCCCAAGTACTCATGGGACCTTCTACGACCGAATACTCCTTCCCATCAGCTCTGTGTGGCATGACACAAGTGGCAAGTGCTGTCGCTGTCTGTGGCCTAGGTGAAAGAGAAGAGGTGACATGTTCTATAGCTCCAAGTGACCTCTTGCCCACATCTGGAGCGTCTGAAGAAATATCCTCCATTGGAAGTTTAGTGACAGAGAGGAGCACAGAACTGGGGAAGGAAGCCATTGCAGAGGCTCTGCTCAGGGAAGCTACTCTGGTTTTATCAAGGCCAGATACATACAGCAGCATTGGAGAGCTCTTGGAATCTGTGAATCAGAGAATCATAGAAACCACTTCTAAAACCCAGACCCTGTGCACAGAAAGTGTCCGAAGGAATGAACTGGCACACACCTTGTCCAATGTCATCCTCAAGCATTCCATTGATGAACTTCACCAGAAAAATATAATGACTCAAGCCACTGATGAAAGGCAACCCTGCGGAACCCTAAACACCTTGATGGAAAGTGTGAACCAACTGCTGCACAAGGTGATCTGCTTCACATTCAAAAAGATGAATCACCTTGTAACACTCGGTGAGCATCCCGCTGGCCTTTCTAAGGAGACCATCAGTTGGACAGACTCAGAGCCCTTAGGTTGCCAGTCATTTTATCAGGCTGCAGGTCAAGCATGGGTAAAAGCCTCGGCAAGCGCCAGCAGCCAGCCTCTTAGCAATGCACATGGTACTGGCCTTGTCATCAAGGATCTTGTAGAGGATACGTCTCCTAAGCCAAACAAGGGCGCAGCAAGGCCAGAACCAATCAATAATCACAGGCTGCAATCTGAATTCTCGTGCAGCCACAGAATGCTTGATTCAACTGCTAAGACGTTGCCCAAGGAAATGTATCTGAAAGGGGTTGTGGGAGAAGATACCAGGAACCCTCATCATACACTAAGTTATGACAACAATGAACAAAGATCCTCTACAGAAGTAGGAAAATTGACAACAGCAGGCGAAGGCTGTAGTGGCTTCCAGAAAACTGAAGACAGCATTGTTCCACACACCCAAGAGAAATACACCTGTGCCACATCCCTAAACAATGAAGCTCAAGTTAACCTATCCTTGTTAGGGGGTGACCTGGCAGTTCCTGCTCAATCTACACAAGAGGCAAAGCAGTCAGAAGTCTATGGCATCACAGACTTTGCTGAAGAATTGGCAGAGACTGTTGTCTCCATGGCAACCGAAATTGCAGCAATCTGCCTTGACAACTCCAATGGAAAACAGCCGTGGTTTTGTGCTTGGAAAAGAGGGAACGAGTTTTTGATGACGCCTAATGGATCCTGCCGATCCCTGAAGAGGAAGAAGGAAAACTCGGGCGCTGGAAACACAGTGAGGAAACACAAGCCACCTCGCCTCAGTGAAATCAAGAGGAAAGCCGATGAGCACCCAGAGCTGAAAGAGAAGCTGATGAACAGAGTCATGGATGAGTCCATGAACCTCGAAGACATTCCTGATTCTGTCAGTACTTTTGCAAATGAAGTGGCAGCCAAGATCATGAACCTCACAGAGTTCTCCATGGTGGATGGAGTGTGGCAAGCCCAGAATGGTTCCCGGAGTCGGCTTCTGGGTGGTGATAGATGGAACCGACTGAAGGCCTCAAGCTGTGAGAGCATTCCCGAGGAAGACTCTGAAGCCAGGGTCTTTGTAAACAGCCTGGGTTTAATGAGTACCTTAAGCCAACCAGTTAGTAGAGCCAGCTCAGTCTCCAAACAGTCCAGCTGTGAGAGCATCACCGATGAGTTTTCCAGGTTCATGGTGAGACAGATGGAAAACGAAGGAAGAGGGTTTGAGCTGCTGTTGGATTACTACGCCGGCAAAAATGCCAGTAGTATCCTGAGCTCAGCAGTGCAGCAGGCATGCCAGAGAAACGACCACCTCAACGTGAGACCGAGCTGCCCCTCTAAGCAGTCCAGCACAGAGAGCATAACAGAAGAGTTTTATAGGTACATGTTGAGAGATATTGCCAAAGAGAGCAAAGATGGTGCCTCCTCCAGACGAAGCAGCCATGATTGGACCACGGGCCTGCTGTCTCCTTCTGCGCGATCCCCGCTGTGTTACAGACAGTCATCTATGCCTGACAGCAGGTCTCCATGCTCCAGATTAACAGTAAACGCACCTGTCAAGGCCAATTCCTTAGATGGCTTTGCCCAAAACTGCCCCCAAGATTCCGTAAATGTACAGCCAGTCAGTAGGGCTTCCTCATCCGGCCTCTGCAAATCAGACTCCTGCTTGTATCGCAGAAGTGGGACTGACCAGATCACAAACATGCTAATCCATGAAACATGGGCCAGTTCCATTGAGGCTCTCATGAGAAAGAACAAAATCATTGCTGACAATGGCGAGGCAGCTAATGTGAGTCCTGGTCCTGTTTCTGGTGGCTCTCCTTTGCAAGTAGAGAAGTGTGCCAACAGATTGGGCACCAACACAGAGCACAGGGGGCCAACTCTGCTTGTACAAGAGTCTGTTGATTACCAGAGAAAGGATGCTGTTACTGAAGGCAATCGTTCCCCTGTATCATCTCCAAGCAAAACAGCTCCTGTTGAAAATCCCAGTAGTTTTGATCCTAGAAGAGAAACCTCTGTATGCCACAATGCTGTTGGTCTCAAAAAGCCCAGGCAGTCGCTTTGCTCAAGGGATGTGCCTTTGATTCAGATAGAGACAGATCAGAAAGAAGAGCACATTGGAGAATCTGAAGCTTTTCTTCCCCAAAGTGGCTCCCTAGAGGAAGCAGAAGGGTACCAACCTGAAGAAACCATTCCAGATGTGGCCAAAAGTGAAGGCACAGCCCTGAGCACTTGTCAAAGCTCTCCGTAAGTTGATCACCTCTTAAACCATACAAGGCTCGTGCTCATCAGGGTTGACACCTTGCTTAGTGTTGGTCTAAGTCTTAGGAAGGAATACAGGGGTGTTATTGATGCACAAAGTGGACTTCCGAGACAGTAAATGACCTCTGTAGGCCCCTGAGCATGTTTATCCACTGATATTTTTCTATATCTTTCCTATGGCTCCTGTTCTTACCTGCTGTAGTTGTAGACATAGGTCACACCCCTCATGTGCCAGCTGTTTTATTTTGTTTATATCCTGAAGATACTTTAGATTCATCTCTGAGGGTCATCTTTATGGCTTTAAAATGTGGTTAGAATTCAACACAGTGAAATAGAAGCCACTTTCTTACTTTTTGATTACTAGATTTAAAAAAAAAAAGTCACAGTTGAGGATCCATTGAGGAAATCATTCCCGAATGGAATTCTCTATTGATTCAATGCTGTATTTTGAAGATGTATAGACTATAGCTCTCAATTCTTTAAAGAAAAAAAAACAGTATCCTGTTGATGGCTATCACTTTCTCCTTAATACAGCATGACATGCAGTGGGGACTAAAGAGCAATTATTTCACTTTTGACACAGAAGCAGAAGTTATCATCTGCCTCCTGATCATGTATAGGCTATCCGAAGCATTGGAGTAGTCTGATGTTTCAGAAACATGCAACAGACTTGTACAGATAGAATCAACTGATCTGTGATAAATGAGCAAAGAGATATAATTTAGAAGACCAAGTCTCTGGGCTGGAGAGATGGCTCAGCAGTTAAGAACGTTCACTGGTTTTGCAGAGGACCTGAGTTTGGATCTCAGCATCCACAAGGCAGGGCTTACAATCATTGTCCATAAATTCTACTTCCAAGGGATCTGATGCCGTCTTCTGGCCTCTGCAGCCAATAGGCATGCACATGGTATATTGACATCCATGAAGGCAAATATTCATATACATAAACAAATATTTAAAAGAAGAAAAATAAATATTTACAAAAGAAAGAAAACAAGGTTTCTTCAGGAGTTTCCATAACAACTAGGCACCCATTGTGATGGCTCATCTTCACTGTCAGGTTAGCTGGATTTAAACTCATATAGTACGCTTCTAGACATGTCTATGAAGATGTTTCCTGTTGGTTTAGTTGAGGAGGGAAGATCCACCTTGAATGTTTGTGGTACTATCATTTGGGCTGAGGTACCAGACAAAATAAAAAGAAAACTTAGAAGAAGCCAGAGGACCACCAGCATTCCCCTCTCTGCTTCCTGACTGTGGATGTCATGTGACCCACTGCTTCAAGCTTCTCTGCTGCTTTATATTCCATACTGTGTGAAAAGTAACCTCATATCATGAACACAAAGAAGTCCTTTTTTTCCTTAATTGGTTTCTGCTGACAGAATAATTTGTAGTCTAAAAACATATTTCTAAAAGACACACCCGATAAAAAAAAATATTATCTAAAATGTTAAAATTCAAAATGTTCTTATATGTGGACAAATCTCTTATAAACATGAGACTGTCTTAATAAAGCAGCATGATTTCAATGAAAAGGAAATCTCTTAAAATTCAGCAGTAAGAAAATGAACAACTTACTAGAAAATAGACGAAGGTTCAAGCATGGAAGGCTAGGTTCCCAGCTAGTGGGTGTAATCATGAGGAAGAGATTCCACCACGCAGGGTTGTATTCCTTGTATCAATCTATGATTAGATCCATTGTTTGACTGCTTTATTGGGATGAAAACCTAGATCTTGGAAGAAGGTGGTTGAGAAGTACCCCTGGGGCTATACTTGGTGTTTGTCTGCTGCTTTACCTCTTTGCTGTCATGAAGAGAGCTGCTTTGCTCTACCACATGATGCTACCATATGTTCAGCTTCACCATGTGTGTGCCCAGAAGCAACATACCCAAGCAGCCATAGGCTGAAGCATCTTAAGTCGTGAGCTGAAATGAACCTTTCTTCCTTTATTTCTCTCAGGTATTTGACACAGTGATAAAAAGCTGCACAATGCTCAGCTTTCATATGCCATTATGAAATTCAAATTCAAGCAGTAGAATATGCTGAATATCTATTAAGATGACCAAAATCCAAACCACTAACAACACCAGTTCCTGGCAAGGAGCAGTAGGTTACAAACCTTTAGTGTAAAATGGATCAACATTTTTGGAAGACACTTGTCAGTTTCTTTTAAAACTAAGCAATTGATGTTCATTAAAAAATATTATATATACATATATATTTACATATATTTATATTATAAATATATGAGTATATCTATATTTCTATTTTATTAATATTTATATTTATGTATAATGTATTATATTTCTAATATTTATATTAGATATATACAAATAAATTATATATATATATACATACATATATATCATTACCATGGTTGAAGTTTCTGCTCTCAAAATCAGCAATTAAAAATCTAATCACAGCTGTAAAAAAAGAAACTTCTGTGAAGAGATTTGAAGAGATCTGAGAGCTGTATTTATCTAGGAGCCTAAGAATGAGTGTTTAGAATCCTTTGGAAACTTGTCTACTATAGTAATATGGTAAGAATATGTTCCTGCCTATGACCTCTCCAGCCACAAGTTATTGGGGAGGTTTCAGGCCTGAGGAGAGGGGAAAGAGGAGTGGAAAGGATGCAAGTATGGTGTATTCATATATGAATTCTCCAAATAAGAATAATAATACTTTTCTAAAAATAATAACTATTAAAAATCTAATCAGCAATGCAAATTATGGTGAGCTACCTGCTGAGATATTTTGGATCATAAATAGTGCTATACTCATAAATAGATAATGCCAACTGTCCACAACCTTAAGTCCTCACCTCCAGACCTGAGAGCCGAATTGGTTTTTGATTTTTGGTTTTATTTTGGTTTTCTGGTTAAGTTTACTGTGTTGTACTTTTATTTATTTTTTTGTATTGTTGTTACTTTTATTTATTTATTTATTTATTTATTCCTTAAACCTTTTTATAGTCCAGACTTAATCCCCTTCCCAATCCACCCTCTTACCTAGTCTTTGTCATTCTGTGATAGCATTACAAAATAAAATAAGATAATGTTTAGATGCATGTCAAAATGCACACAGCATACAGCATCACAAGTGTGTCCTGATGTCAACTATGTACTTTGGAAATGATTACACTAATGGATCACTATAATGCAGTGTTTTAACAGGAAGGAGAAGAAAGGAGGCTTTACATGTATGTATAGGTAGATAGATAGATATAGGTGGATAGATAGATAGACAGATAGATCAATAGATAAAAAAGTTTATAGTATATGAGACAGGGTCTCACTAGTGCTGTCCACAAACTCATAGCAAGCCTCCTGACTTATCCTACCAAGTGCTGGTATTACAGGTGTGGATCACACCTGGCTTTTAAATACTCAACTTTTCCACGAACCTAAAATAATTCTAAACAATAAAGCATATTAAGTGTTATTAATATTAACATTTGGGGGCAGAGCAGTTTGGTTCAGTGGTTTAGAGCACTTTCCTTTAACTCTGACAATCTGAATCTGATGCCCTGAACATGCATGGTGGAAGGAAAAAACTGATTTCCATAAAGGGTCCTCTGACCTCTACATATATGATATGACATGTACTCACACATGCTGAATACATGTAATTAAATAAAGCCTCAAAAAAATGTTCAAATGAAATCTCATTCATTATGTGCCACGAGGAGGCTCCATAAGTGTTAGTAGAATTTTGTGGGCTGATGGAAGTGAATATTAACAATGACTTCAGGACAGACAAAGGGGCAAAGAGGGTCACGTACAGCAACAGGGTGGGCCAAGCTAAAACACAGTCTTCTTACATTGTCTTAAATTTCTTCAAAATATACTATTTTAAGAAGAAAGTGTTTTCTAAAACATTTTATAGTATGTGAAAAACTAAAATACATGTCACTTAAGGTACAAAGTATAGGGAGAGAAAAAACAGAAGTGTGTTGTGCATAGGTCATTACACAACATGCATTTCATTGTATGTCAGTTTTATAACGCAATGTGACAGTAATCTGTGCAGTGAATATAAACATCAAAAGTCCTGCAGTAACCACTGAAAATATGAAACAAAGAATTATAATTGTAAGTCAATAGTAGAAATAAAATAAAAAATCTAAAAATTGCTCAGTTAATTAAGTGGAATCTGGAGTCAAAGGAAAAATGAAACTGAGAACAGATGGGACAAATGGAAGACAAGATGATATATTTAAGCCCAGCCTTATTGGTAGTCACATCAATTATTGATGGTCTAAACACTCCAGTTAAAAGCAGAGATTATCCTATTGCATAAAAATGCATAATCCTAGCATAAACTGTGTTCAGGTAATATATAAAGATGCAAATGAGCCAAGAGTGAAAGGATGGAAAACAAAAATATTTTAAAAGGTCAAATAGACCTCACGATAAAGAGTATTGCCAGGGATAATGATGTTCCATAAGCTAAGAAGGTCAATCCATCCAACAGACAATCTTTTTATGTACAGAACTGCCTAAGTAATAAAACATCAAATAATAATTTTTAAAAACTCTAAGGAAAATAGACAGAGAATTGTACCAGAAATTTAACATTCTTCTCTTAATAATTCATGAAATAATGAAAATATGTGAACAGGTTAGAAATGTGTGTGTATACTTACAAGAGAAGCAACATCAAGAAAACTTCCAGACACAACAAGGCAGATGCAAAAAATGAACTCAAGAGACAAGACTCCACCCACAAGTCCCACTCAAACTCCACCATGACAAAATCCCAGTACAGAACAGGAAAAGTAGACATGAAATCCTACCAATGGCTGAAGAGCTGCTGCGAGAGGGATGCTGGTTTTCCTTAATGATGGGACCCTTAGTAAGCTGGCCACACCCAGAGCACTCACCACTGGAAAGACCAGCTAGGCTACAAACTCAACTCATGGGAAAGAAAGAAAAATTAAAGAGGAAGACATCTCAAATTTGGGAAGGAGGGTGCAAAAGTCTAGTGGGAGGAATTCAAAAAGGAGGATGAATATGTTCAAAATACACTATTTGAAATTCTCAAACACCTAATACAATATCACTAAAAAGAAAGGTGAGCAGCATTCGCAATCAACTCAACCTATACAACCACTAAACAGTCTACCCCAACAGCAAAGCACACAATCTTTTCAGGTGTACTTAAACATTTGTCAAGATGTACCATAGGTCAATATATTTAAAGGAATCTAAAATATATAGAATACATTCTTGGATCATTCTGGTGTTAACCTAAAAGTTAATGATGTCTACGAAATCTTCCATAATAATTAGAAATTGTTATATTAGAAATTACAAGTTATCTTTTGCTTACAGGGGACATTAGAATAAACTCCAGATGAAAAATAGAAACCTATTAAATTGAGGAGGAGGTATGGGATGTGGGACAGTCGTAGGGTGGACTGGGAGGGGATAAAATTTGGAGTGTAAAAATAAGTAGCCGGGCAGTGGTGGCGCACGCCTTTAATCCCAGCACTCGGGAGGCAGAGACAGGCGAATTTCTGAGTTCGAGGCCATCCTGGTCTACAGAGTGAGTTCCAGGACAGCCAGGGCTACACAGAGAAACTCTGTCTTGAAAAACCATAAATAAATAAATAAATAAATAAGAAAAAATTCATGACATCATGGTAATGCTACTTACATAAGAAATCTATACCTTTAAGTATTTCTGGTTTTTTTTAATCAGAGAAGTTTATCTATGTTCTAAGTGTCCATCTTTAAAAAACAATGAAAGATCCGTGTTGTTTTGATATTCTCAGTGGCCAAAGCCTGCAGACCAGAGTTTGATCCCCAGGACCCATATGGTAGAAAGAAACCAGCTCTGTAAATGTGGTTCTCTGATCTCCACACTCAGGCTGTGGTACTGGCTCATCCACACACTTACATATGCAAAATAAACAAGTAAATGCAAGAAAAAATAAAATGAAACAAATTTTAAAATGAGCAAATTAAATTTAAAAAATAGTTGCAAGTAAATAATCAAAATAGAAGTGCACATCAATGATTGTAAAAATTAAAGGGAGAAAATTATTAAAAATCAAATGTTTTTACCTCAAAGACTGAACACATGCATAGGTGTGCTTTTAACAGTCAAAGAAAATTTGTAAGATGTACAAATGTCTCCTTCCATTTCTCCATTCAAAGAGCTTTCTATGCTAATAAACACTCCACAGCCCCTGCAATGAGGGCTCTCACCAGCTGGGTGCTTAAACTGCTGCCTTCTGCCTGTCTGAGATCTACTTTCCATTTATGGTGATGGCTTCAAATAAACACAGTTAGATTGTGATAAAAGAAAACCTGACCTAAGGAAATCTTGCAACTGTGATACAGATGGCGTGTAGGCGTTTGAGATAAAATCGAGAGAATACTGGGCTTGTTTCCAACTTGTTGACTGGACCAATTGACCTCAATAAGGCCCTTATCCACAGGAGGGATTGTGGGGACTGAGAGGTCAGAATGGAGGCTGCCAGATGACACTCTTCTGCATCGCACATTTGCGCATTATTCACCAGTAAATAAGGAAAATGATAAGATAAGCTTCTACCAAAAGCAAATAAAAACTAGCACTCTGGCTAATCATGATTGGTTCTGAATTTCCTTTATATGGCACAGATGTGAGGTTTGCTGTAAATGGAGCATGGAATTGAGATAAAACAAATGTGCTGATGTGCTTATCAGTTAACCTGGATAGTTTGTATCAATCAGTAGGACTCAGCTCCCTTAGCAAGAAATATCCTTGTGTGAATTTTTCTATAGTATAAGGTCCTAAATTAAGAAGGAATTGGGCCCCAATTTGCTTTTTAAGTGGTGAACAACTGGGGCCAGAGCCTTCTCCGTTATCCCATGTTTATTTCATGTATATTTTTTTTAACTAAGCACCATCCCCTTTAACCACACCCATCTTCTCTTCTATAGTATGGAAATCTCAATATGACAGGAAGGAAAATCAGTCTTATTAAGTGGGAAAGAACACCAATGGACAACCACATTTTTGTCTGATAGCGCATGCCACCTGGCCTGGCAACCTGAATTTCCATCATTTGAGTCCACAGGTGGAAGGCAAGATCTAACTCTCTCAAGTTTCCCTTGGACGTCCACATGAGTCCCATGGCATATGTGCACCAGCCCCTACACACAAATAAATAAATATGATAAACACCTCTGTCCCCCAGTGCTTCTTTTCAACCTACTTTAAAAATAAGTGCAGGAAATAAGTGGGAGACACAGAAAAGCAGGTGGAGTTTAATTATGAGAAGAAAAATTGCTACTTGGTTTCAAAGGGAGCAGCCACCTACAGAAAGACTCCACCTGTGACCAACATCTTGCCTGGTGTGTGGAGACACAGGCTCATGGGTACCCAGGTAGGGCCCTGGGAATAGCTCCATGTTGCACCTCCTCTCTTGGTAATAATGCCTTGATGTCTACAGTGACAGCCTTGAGACCAGAGAAGAATTAGAAGTGGATGTCTTGAAAGAAGACACACCCCCAGATGAGCCCCGGAACCCTCCTAGCAGCAGTGAGGAGAGTACAGGCAGCTGGTCCCAGCTGGCCAATGAGGAGGACAACCCAGACGACACAAGTAGCTTTCTGCAGCTCAGCGAGCGGTCCATGAGGTACCTCCTTCCTCTTTCCTTGGCATCCTAAGGATCAGTAAGGGTTCCAAAAATGCGTGTCAAGGTTCAGGGCCAGATGCCTTTAATAGAACAGGGAGGAAGCAAAACCCCAAACTAAACACTAGGGGGCAAGCTTCCAGCTGACCATGGTTGCTGCATATCATGATTGGGGTAAAATCTATCTTAATATCAAGGTAGGACTTGAATTACCTTGGCCGTATTTAATAGTGAGCTGTGCACCCTCCCTTAAAAGTCATACCAGGCACACCCAGTGATAAGAACTGTTAGGTTTGTTTTTTTTTTTCAATGAACACTAATGTTACACTTCATGAATTTGAACTTTCTGTCTGATTCATGTGTATGTCAGAAGCAACCCAGGCTGGGTTTTACATGGAGCAAGTGTTTCCACACTGTAATGTACTGCTTGCCCTGACTTTTCCTTCCTTTATCTCCTGTGCCCTCTATATTGTTTCTGGAAAAGCTAGAGAGGGGCATCTAGCTGTAACCACCAAAGTGATATTTTCTGTCCAGAATATTTTTTGACCAGGCCATTAAGCTCACAGACTATCCAGAGAGGGCACCTGGAATGTGGGAATGAAACACTCAGGTGTAGATAAAAGATCTTTGAAAGTCCAATGACTGGCAGTACAATCTAAGACACAGGGACATTTTACATTAAATAAGTGGTCTCAAATTTCAAATATTCCCACTAAATGTTATAAAATAGAGACAGAAAAACAAAGATAACTTTAATCTTTGGGCTCTGAGTGTCATGTTTCAGACTTGCATTTTCCAGTTCCTTGCCTAAAACTCCAGACAGGAACTTTAAGGTTCAAGAGTCTTCCTGGTGACTCACACAAACTTGAGGGGAACAAAGCCCCCATTATAAAGTACACCAGCAGTCACTATTGTAAAACCTTGCTTGGGAGAGATATTGTTGCAAAGTACAGAATGTGTGAGGAGGCTCAGTGAGTTTGGTAAGAATCGGATAGTTTCTATTTCACAAGGACAGCCACAGGAGGACTATGTTTCAGAGAGCATAGTCCATGCTCATTAGTAGACCATTTGTTGATTATACAACTTGCAATAATAACATTATACAATATTCCTTTTCTATGAGACACGTGGTGCCACATGTTGCTCCTTCTCTGAGGTTGAAAGAACAAAACCTTACACCCATCTTTGTATTCGTAAGCTCCATAGACCTCAAGGAAAACAAGAGTTCAAATGTACGTTCTTATAGAATATACTTATTCTTATAGAATATGTTATATTCTATATAAACTTATAGGATATTCCTAAGAAAAATCCTCCATATAACAAAGGGAGACCATGGGTCTATGGCTTCCTTTTAGATACAAGAAGCAGGCAGATAACTTGGCCAACATTTTCAGAATGTATTCAACTCTGTAAATATGTCCAAAGACAAGGCGTCTTCATGATAAATACCCTCTCTATAACAAGAATAAAGAAATAAAGAGAAATGTCAGTCATTACCAATTATGTATGAGCCACTGGGTATGGTACCACTTCAGACCTTATAAATCAGCATCAGTACTACTGTGGTAAACATAGGTGGCTTCTACCTTGTGTCTTCCTTTAATTTGGTCAAACATCAATACCAGTGCAGAACGTCAGGCACAAACCCATCATGTCCTGGGGAGCAACAAATGAGCTCTCCCCACAGTGGAACATGAGAGTCAGCAGTGTGGCCAAGCGTGGAGACAGGCATTATTAATATGTAAACTTTTGCTTTGTCAGCAATGGCAACAGTAGTGGCACTAGCAGTCTTGGCATTATGGACCTGGACATTTATCAGGAAAGCATACCGTCTTCTCCCATGATTAAGTAAGTAGCCACGTGACTCAGTGACTGACAGCACCGCTCCAATTCCATCCGGCAATCCATTGTAATCATGAAGGTTGTGCCCAGCCACCAATTCATTATGTCTGTGCCACTGTGGTTCCATGTCACTGGAGTGGAGGACTAAAGCTCCAAGCCATTACTGCCTGCTTTCTCGGTTTCAGACCTGTCACTTACAATATAGTCATGTCAGATAAAGCTTGCCAATATAATTAGAACTATATGTCAATTTACCTATTTTTGCTTTACAGAAACAACAAACAAAAAAATCCATCTAAATTGTGCCATGCCTTCCTCAGAAGACTATTCAATAATTAGCTCTCATTTTAGTAAAATAAATATGAATGGCTTTTCCTTGGCTCGTGGACACTGGGGTTACCAATATGGAATGTATCTAACATCAAGGGTTGTCATAAGAGAGACGTCATTCACCCCCAGGCAGTAACTGTGCTCTCTCAATATGAGGTCTTCTCAAAGACCAAAAGAAAAAGAAAAAAGAACAGCACTTGGAGATGTACTACATAAAATGACACAAAAGGGGATGGGGCAACCTGAAGTCATGGTTACTTTTAGAATTCGAGACTATCCTAGAAAATCAGCTAAATTGTATTCTAATTTTTGTCATGATGACTTAGAATATAATTTGGATATTCTGAACTTATAAAGCCATATTGGCCTAATGCTGATTCCTAATGTATTTCCTCTAGCTAACTACAGATTCATTGATTTTATTTCAACACTAGATATTGCACCTGCCCATTCCTAGGTCATTTATGCTACTTGCAAAGAGATTAAGAAAAGACTCTGAGCCCTTATAAAACTGACATTCCTGCAAATAATTAGGTATGAGTGGGAAATGGTTGAGTCTTTCTCTCTACTGAAATGAAACTTACCTCACTAATGAAATAGAATTTCCCCATACAATGGAATGTATTAGCCAGATCTTAGCAGCAATAGGGAAGTTAAGATAATCTTCTATCACTAAAAGACTCACTTTTAAAAGCCTCATTACAAATTTCTAGAGACTAGAAAATATAGGACATATACAGGCTTCCCAAGATGATCATTTCTTCTCAGCTACTGGGATACATGACCTTATTTCAGAAGTTTTTACTGGGTCTTTCTACTACAGGTCTCTATAATATGTACACATCATGCAAAAACAAAAAAAACAAAAAACCAACAACTAAAAACCTCCAATAATAATAAACATGGCCATGGCTAAGGAACATCTCAGTTTGGTTATGAGCAATCTCCAGCCTGCTCTACCCTACTAAATAAAAACAATGGAAAAGAATAAAGATTCCATTTTTGAGACACTCTATTATAATGTTTAAGTTTTATAGTTTGTTGATTGTCTCTATTCCAGCTCACAGAACAAACAGCATGTAAATGTGTCTTCCTACTTTAAAATTCCAATGTGCGTTATTGTCACTGCACAGAGAAATACATTGTATGATAAAATGGAAAAATATAGTCCATTAAGAGGCAGGTAAAAAGCTGGAGGATACTCTGCAAATTATAACCAGTTACCTCAAATCTCTCTTTAACTCTTCAGCCCTGTAGAGGTTCACGGAAAGGGAGCTGAAAAGAAGGACGTAAGTCTTAGGCTCTTCCCCACTGACTTTCCTAACAAATGCCATTCAAGATACATGGGAACTTTGCTTGGTGGGGGGGACACTAATTGCAGACACAAATGCAATACTCACCTGGATCTAATCTGTTCTGTGAAACCATAAGAATGAGTTCCAGATGTTTGTAGCTCAGAAACGCCCATCACCTCATCCTCCATTACAGCTCATTCTTTGGAAGCATGACCAACCTTACACTGTTGTTTTCTCCCAAAGTGAATTAGTAGAAGAAAAGGAGATGCTTAAAGAACAATCAGAAAGCATAAAGGGTAAGCCATTTCCCCATCCTTTTGATACACGATTGCCCCGGGTGTCCCTTTGGAAAGCAGAGTAAGGTTGTGGTTGTGTCTGTGCAGAACATGCCTCAGGACTGCCAGGGAGAGCAGCCAGCCCCCAGAGGAGCCTACTGGTGATCAACTTTGACCTGGAGCCAGAGTGTCCTGATGCTGAGCTTCGAGCCACTCTGCAGTGGATAGCTGCCTCCGAACTGGGGATCCCAACAATCTACTTTAAGAAATCTCAGGAAAGCAGAATTGAAAAGGTACCATGTTCAGTGTCTGGGTTGGATAACAACACAGTTCTGTGCTTTTCTATCTCAGCTGGAAATCTAGTGAATGCCTATGCAATCCACATGAGCTTGAAGTGTTTCTTCTTGATTTCTCTAATCCAAAAAAAATTCTTAGCAATACTTTCAAGACCCAAGCTATCTATGATCATATATTCACCAACACTACTTCATTAACCTTCAGCTTCTTAACTGCTGATAAAGACAAAAGAAACTAAGGAGACAGTAGCTTTTCCAATTTTCTTAAAAGTATTTTTGTATTGTCCCTAAAACCTGTTTTTTCTGCAAACATTCCTGAGTAATTCCTTATTTTTAAAAGTGTCTCTCTCAGTTAAATAACATTACAGTTGCAATCTTTAGGGTTTGTTTTTTGTTTTTTGTTTTTAATGTGAGATTACACTCTAATGTCCAGTGCCAAAATGCAGCATACTGAGATAAAGCCCTTACCTTCTTGCCCATACATTGGAAAATTAGAACAGTTTGGAGGTCTCTGTTACCCCAGCCAACCAGATTGGCTGCTGAAGAGACCGTTCCCCATCCCTTTTCCCACTCTGTAACCCTAGCCAATCAGATTGGCTGCTGAAGAGATCGTTCCCCACCCCTCCTCCCACTTCTATCTCTCTTCAACCAGCACTTTGTTCTTTTTAAGTTCAAGTCCATCCAACCCAGGTGTCCTAATTGTCCTTCCTTTGTTGTCAAAGGGATGCCAGGCTCCCTACTTGATAAACACTCCCTTCAATTTCTCCACCCCTAGCCTATCTCATGCATGGACTAAAAGGGCATAACCCAAACATCACAAAGGACCCCTCCCAAGCCATACTTGGTCCCACCAGAGGGAAGCAAGAATGTTCTCAGGAGCACAATGTTTCAAGTTCACCTAAAGGGTTCGTTTTATATCTGTGTGTCTTGCTGAGTAAAAGCATCCTCTGGTGCATTTTCAGGTGGTATGTTAATGAAACAGATTTTAACTTAATCTACCACTGTAAAGGAATCACATCCATTCATGTAATCTAATAAATTCTCCATTTTTGCCAGAGTAGCAGATATTTTATTCATTCTTTAATCTGCAAGCCACATCTTAACTAGGTATTTGTTTACACCTACCAGGTTTTCAATTTTAAAGTGAATGTCTGTCTTTGTAAATAACTATGTTTCTGAGAAGACAGGATATTTACTCCTGCTATCAGAAAAAAAAGATGGGATGATCTTGCATATATTCATGTCAATCAGCTCCTGGGACTTCAGTATAAATGAGGCCATCTTAAGGACTAAAATTTCCAGGTTTTGTTCTGAGTCAGTGAAGGCTTTCTGCATAGAAGGACTTTGATATAAATGGGCATCATCCTTGGTTGTCTGTGACTAAGTTTTATGATTATGGATAAGAGCAGTAGAAAAAGTGTGCAAAATCAGCAATATTTCATTAGCTCCTCATCTTCTCAGAGAAAAGAAACCCTAATTTCAGAAAATCTATCCCCCACAGTCACTCAGCATCAAGCACACCCACATATGAATACCCTGAATCTGTTTGTTGCTGTTGTTTTGTGTTTGTTTGAGACAAGGTCTTATGTAGTCCAAACTTGACTTGAACTCTCTGTGAAGCGGATGATGACTTTGAACTTATTTTAATTAATATGTAGTAGGAGAGGGGCATATGTATCTCAGTGTAAATGTCCCTAGAGGTCAGAAGAGAGTATCTGAGCCCCTGGAGTTACAGGCTATTGTGAGCTGCCCAATATGGATGCTAGGAACAAAACTTGGGCCTTCAACAAGAGAAGTATGTGCACTTAACTGCTAATCCATCCCTCCAGCACCAAACTTGAAACTTCCTGCCTCAACCTCCCATGTGACAGCTTGTGTTGTTCTGGGAATTGAACCCCAGGCTTCATTGCATGCATGTTGGGTGAGCATTCAAATAACAGAATTATATCTTAACCCCAAAACCTTAAATCTTTATTTCTAGGAACGCTGATTTAATTGTCTCAGCAATTAATTTAGTCAATATGTATCCGTTTATGGTGGTCTCAGCTTACTAACCTTCCCATGTAGGGAAAAACAGCATGAGTAAAGGGTAGGAGGGTAGCATGAACACCAGCACAGTGCATCTTTCCCAGGACTTTTGGAAAACTTGGCACTTAAAGTCAGCAAAATGAGTCCCAGAAAAGGCAAATTAACAGGAACCCACGTGCTTATTACACTTTCAGTTGTCTAATGATCCACTGTGCTTTCATTTCCCAGTTGTCCCTTCATTTGTATTTTATTTAAGCATTAGAAGACTACATGCCCTGGAACATCAAACATTCAAAACACCCATTAAACGTTCCTAGATTACCTTCTCCATGCTGATACTGTTCTAAGCACCAATTCCCAGACAACAAAAGAGACGAAAGTTCTTGCCATCTCAAAACTTGCATATTGGTTCAAAAACAAAGCACTAATTGTCTCTAGAACAAACCAAGAGGGTACCATTTATAAACAGCTACGTTGAGATCGGGTGGAGTTGATTCTGAATAAAGAAATTAAGATGCATCTAGAAAGTTGGTATCTGAACCACTCACAAGAAAACAGAATCACCTAGAAGACACATTCACAACTCAAATCTGCAAGTTCCTTCCATCCACTCAAAAATTCCCATTTACATTAGTCCTTTCATCAGAAATCTCAAATCAGAGTGTGTTAGAATCACCCCGAAAAGACTTCCAAATTCAGAGCTTTACCAGTTAGTTCAGACTTTCCACTGGAAATAAGACCCAAGCACCAGGTCCTTGGGAAGGTCTAGAACTCTAGAATCCAGCCCAAGTTCAGAATCAGGGTTTTATAAGCCATAACTTCAGTGACAAAGTAGGGACCCCCTCACTCTGCTTAATGAAGTCTAATTTCTGCCTTAGAGTAAAAGACAGCTTTCAGAAGTAAGCATTGAATGTATCAAACTCACAAACAGAGAGAGAGAGGGAGAGAGAGAGAGAGAGAGCTCTTGCCGCAATTCCCATAACTGTACTATAAATTGTAAACAATCAAATCTACAAAATTCATCCAGGAATACAAAAGTCCAACAGCTAATGAGACTTTCTTCATCAGATGAATGTGCTTGTGATAAAGTGTCACAGTATACTGATTCTCATGAGTTTCCAAAGACACAACTTTTGCTTAAAAAAAAAAGTCTAAAGTCTATTGTTGTCTACAGAAAAGGAACTCAATTACTGTTGATTGTGAAATGTCAATACAGAAAAGAGTTTTTGTTGTTGTTTGTTTATAGAGCAGGCTAAAAACCCAAATCCCTAATACTAAAGCTGATTATGACCATAAATTGAGCAGGCTTTATGAAAGCTCTAGGGTCAATTGCTAGTAGAATGAAGCTCTAAAAACAGGACAACAGCAACAAAACCAACTGGTCCTGGTGACCTGGTGGTAGCAGCTTGTAAATCCCAGCTACTAGGGAGGTTGAGGCAAGAGAACTGAAGATTCAAGTTCAGCCTGGGTGTTAAGAGATTTGGGTAACCTTGAGCAATTTAGTAAGCCTTGTCTCAAAATACAAAACTGAAGAAAGGTTCATGGGAGAGCACTTACCTAGCATGCACGGGATTCTAAATTCAATCCTGAGTCCCACAGAGAAGAGAGGCTGTAATGCTGAGCTAGAAATGCCCATTCTGTCTACTCACAACTGTATTTAACTTTCAATATTCTTTATGAAGGAAGCACAAGATCGTCATGCTCATCAACTTCACATCTGCTCCAAGGTTTCAGGATTCAAGATTAATTAAACCAAGACAGCTGCTGCACTTAGTGGGGTCAGATCCTTTGTTAAAGCTGCCTCAGTGAGGCATGCTGACACATTCCTGTGATCCCAGTACTTGGAAGGCAGAAGCAATTCTAGGATGGTCAGAGCTCCATAAGATGACCCTGTCTCAGAAAGAAAAGCAAACACCAAAAACAAAACAAAACAACAGCAACAACAAACTGGTCTAATAGGATAACAGACTGACCTTAAGAATCATCAGACATATTCTAGCCTATGGCCATCCCACAAACTACTAGTTGAGTGGCTTAACTCCAGGGCATTTTAAGCACTTTGGGTCATTCACCAGCATTTTTGGTCCTCACTACTCTGAAATGTCCTTTTCAAAGGCCCCTGTAGATGGAAAGAAGCTGTAATATAGGTTCTAGGAAGAGCATCTTCTTCGGAGTTTTCCCCCAAGCAGTGCCTCAGAGACAGAAGTGGTAAGGTGATGGCAGAGCAAGCTTAGGTTTGTGGAATGAAGCTACAGCAAATTCAGTGGAGGTATACTTTTCATTGACTTGACTTTCATAAGATGTGTGAAGAAAGAAGATGTACCATTAATAGAAGATTTTGACAAAAGGTCATGTGTGACTTGTCAAAGAAATCTTGTGGCCTACGAGCATCCTCAGTGACTTCATAGAAGCTTAGTATCCAGGCTATAGATATCTGTCTATTCTTCAGATTTCCAGTAAGAGCTAAGAATGGTTGATTGATTGAATTAATCAGATGCCATAGCCTCCTCCACCCCCTTTATTCACATGATCATTAATACCCTAAAGCCTCCTGTTTCCACCTTGTTCCATCCAAAACCTGACCTGAGTTCATATATAAGTAACATTTCACAAAATCATTCTTAGCTGTCTCCATAAAGCAGCCACCTGGATCATTCATTCTTTGGAGCATTTGTATTATAGGCAAAGCCTTTCCGTGAAGGGTTCACATCTGCCCCTGAAATGTCGGAATCAGGCAGAGAGGAAGCCAGACAAGATAGCGAGTCATTCCAGACAACTAGTGATTACTCCAAAAGTACAACAAAGACACATAGAACTAAATAAGCTGGCCTTCCATTGCTGCTTCCATTGACTAGTAAGATGAGGTCATAGATATCCTACCTTATGGATCGATATGCCTGCTATTAGTCACTCTGTGATGAGAGACATTCCCTGGGACCATCTTCTATTTAGAAGCTTGCTGTTGCCATTTCCCACTCCAAGTCCTGTGGCCTTTAACCATATTTATGACATTTCCTTTCAGTTGAGAATTATTAAGCAACCATCATACACATACGCATGTTTGGTTTTCCTTATATGTGTGCAAACATGCTCCATAAAACTGAAGAATACTTTTAGTAGTGGGCTTATCCTTCAATGATGTTAGATGTCTACCTATATTTCTTGAGAAATTACAACATATTTGACTCTGTTTGAGTCAAACAGACAGGGAGAGGACTCCCTTCTGTCATTCAGCAAATATTCACTGACTCTTTACTGAGGGCAAAGAATAGAATGCTGAGATGGTGCAATCTCCTACTCTGGGGAGATTACTAGCCTTAACAGAATGAACATCTGCCTTCCTTTACAAGAACCTAAAACTCTTTAAGGCAATATTTATGTTTCCAGATATTTAAAGTGTTTCATTTTTCAGTCTATACAATTGCTTTATTTAGACTCAACCAATAAAAAATGAATGGACACAAGAAACCATTCTTAAAAACATAACCAAACTATGGTCTTAGTGTTTTTAATAACTAACACTTTCTTTCTCATAAAATGCCACCATATTCCTAGGGTGCCCCTTCAACTGAAGTTCCAAATAAAAAATCATTGTCTGCAATCCAGAGGCCAAAACAGAATTGTAAAGTGCATTGGCACATACCACAGTACTAACTATTGTTCCCAGATTTTATTTAAGTATCACTTTCTAATAAAAAAAAAAAATCTGAATAAGGGATTTGACAGGCTATCACACTGGACTTCAATGTAGTTTCAGAAATAGAATATCATATAGGGATTTTCCAATCTTCTGAGCCCATCATTCACTTGTAGTCTAGAATTTTCCATTATGCCCAACTAAAACTGGTAACTATACAATCTGACATATCTAAGACAAGTCTTTGCTTTCCTTTAACTATTGCTATAGAGAAACATCTTGATCCTTAACCTTAACATGGGGAGGGAGTGGTACCTATCAGTACTGACTGTGAAAGCATTAGGTAACTCTACCTACCTAGAAATTTACTACTCAATCTATTTCCCCAGTATACACATCCAATAAGAAATGGTTTTTCAGTCCTGGTACAAAACGTTGAACCCATATTTTAAATGTGAACCTGAAAAAACACTAGCTACCTAAAAGATTGCCTCTTAGATTGATTGTCCTTATCCCACCCAGTCATTCACAATAAATAGAACTACAAAATGAAAAGAATTTATTATCTGAAATTTATTATCTGAAAAGAAAAACAAAGTGTCTTTGAAAATGTCCCCTGAGAGTAAAGATACTTAAACATAGACTCAGATCTGCCCGCCCTGTCTTTGGAAGGGTTGCTTGGAGAAATGCTGGTGGAGGTACTATGGTATGTGAGTCCTAACTCTGTGTCTCATTTCAGTTTCTAGATGTTGTGAAGCTTGTTCATCAGAAGTCCTGGAAGGTGGGAGATATATTTCACGCAGTTGTCCAGTACTGCAAACTTCATGCAGAGCAGAAAGAGGGAACTCCTAGTCTCTTTGACTGGCTTCTGGAACTAGGATAAGTCAGGCGTACCCCTCAAAGAATTTCCTTCCTCTATCCCAGCTTAGGTCACAGTGGTTTGCGCTAAATGCTCTGAAACTTTCTCAATACACAGCATCCCATTAGCAGGACTATTTAAAAATCTGCTCCAGTACCATATACAAGGAATAGATCTGAGAGACTGTGAAATATAGATCTGTACTAACCAATATCACCCCAGGCATGCCCCAAAGGGCTTGTATGAGAATGGTTTCAAAAAGAGATACTTCAGTGTGGCCCAAATAGGAAAGTTTATACCAAGCCCAGCCTCCAGGAAAGCTACACTCACATATATGTCACAATAGAGAGTGAGCTATAATATCTCCAGCTATATGAACCAAATGAAACAAAGTCATCATGTCACAGTAATTCTATAAATTATGCTAAAACCTTCATTGCACTTTGCTCAATGGTTACAGGGGGTGTCCACCCAAGGAAGTACTTGGGATTCAGTGGAAAGTTTCCATGCCCTTTTGTAAAAGATTTACATTCTCAGACCAGTATTGATGGATACTATTGCACATGCAACAGTGTTATCAAAATCCACATGAGGCGATTTCATTTATTTGCAGAGGCTGATAAGTATTGCACCCCTTCCCAAACATTCCTGGGCTCCTCAAAAAACTAATGTCATTCAGTACGGAAAGGGAATTTCAAGGTTGCCTTTTTTCCATCACTACATTTATTACTTGGGTAAAATTATTATGGGATTCTTGCCTAAAGGCAAGCTTTTAAAAATAAACAGTAAAATAAATAATAGTCCTTTGAGGAAAAAATATGCTTGTGTATTGAATTATATGAGAAAAATCATCTGTTTTATTGTAAATTATGAAAGACTAGCTAAATAATATATTGAGTTGTTTTAGAGCTTCATAAACCATGAAGAGATTGTTATCTTAACTTTTAGAGTATCATGAACCATTGGTGGTTGATTGTACCATGAATGTGTTGACATTTGTATAGAGGACATTTCTCCAAAGATATTTATAATGCTGGATTCAGGGTAATGGCCTTGTGCTTGAAAAGGCCAGCTAGGAATGCAGACTTTCTGGCTGGGTGACATTGACACTAAATTAGAGAAATAGAAGCCTTTAACATGTTTCTTTTTAAATTTATAGCAGACATGTACTCTTGTGAGAACTCAGAGTATCTATATGACACTAAAAGTCTTCTTTCCCTTTCAACTAACTATGCTACATTCGCTTTTATTTTCTCAATCAGAAAGATGTTTAGTATGTATCTTCTGAAATACTATGCTTTTACTCTATTTTTAAAGCTTGTAGAATAACTTTAAACGTGAACCAGGCCCCACACCATCAATGTCAACCATGCTGACCCATCATAGCATCCTATGACTATAAGAAAGCTTCCTGGTAAGCCATAAACTCCTTGCCCCATGACAGAAATCTTTTTCAGACCTCAGTGGGCATTCATCATGCAGATGGTCCAGATTTAGGTGTATGTTCAATCTGATGAACTAACAGGCCTTTGAAACCTACCCATCATCTCTAACTGAACTGTGCGTGCTTCTTTGTGCTAATACATGGGAAAAGAGATTTTTATTGTTTTAACAATCCCAGAATGTTGTGTGTAAACTCTTGTTGTGCTCGAATCAATGTTTACTTATCCTCCAAAGCACAAATACTGGATGTAAACATGTGTTTTACCTAATGTTGCAAACTAATCAATAAATTTCTGTTGCAAAATGGTTATTCCATCTTCTCTTCTAGACTCTAGAACCTAAAGCTTTAAGAGCTTTAAAAATTTTTAAAAATTTAAATGTTTTAAAAAAAGAAAGAAATAGTTATACTGTAAGTTGATGAAGATGGTGCACCAATAAGATAAGATTTGCTGTCCTGATTTCAATTTTTGATTAAGTAAGTTTTCAAGACAATCTGTTAGCATCAGGAATGTTCACTGTAAACCATTGGTTCTTACCCTTGGCACTGTTCACATTTGGAACAAGATAATTTTTTTGCTGTGGGGTATAGTCTTGGAAATTGTAGGATATTTCGTTGCATCTTGACCTCTCTTGATTAAATATTGATAATTACCTCTTCCTGGCTGTAGCAATCAAGAATGTCTACCAACATTGCCAGATGATTCTCTGGGAATAAAGGCAAGACTGCTTGAGGTCCAATGAGAGTAAGAAAGTGAAGGCACAGGATCTGAGAGCCCCAATAAGTAAAGGGGGATGAATTAAATCCTTCAGTCTAAGGACCAGAAAAGCAGGCATCCCCTACCCACAGTCTATAGAGACAGCCTTTACGCAAAATCTTGGGGACCAGAGAAAGAGACATAAAACTAACACAGAGTCTGTAACATGAGTAAAGGTGATGAATTTATCAAAGTTACAGGAAAATGTCTCCATGCTTTTTTAATTCTAGAAAGAAATTACTAGAATATATGCAAATTAAGCAATAAAGGTTGTAGACAGTTAATTCAAAAAACAGAGCTATGAACATGGTTAGGGCATGGAAAATTCTCCAGACAGGATGTCATGAAATTAAAACAAAACTCTTGTCACTCCTACGTGGAGATGTTAGCTGAAAGGTCTATGGGGGAATGAGTAACCAATTCAACAGTGAAAACTCCTAACTACCAAGTTCCCCACAGGGGAATGAGTAACCAATTCAACAGTGAAAACTCCTAACTACCAAGTTCCCACAGTCAAGCTAAAGGCAGTTCTCTTTAATAAAGAAGAATAAATGGACTAAAAAGGATGACACTCAAACCATAGCATCATGACCAGGTAGTAGATTTGCCACACAGTTACCTGGCAACAGCCAGGTGTGCCTGACTCACTATAAAAGGGGTTGCTTGCCCCCTCCTCTCTCTTTTGATCTCTTGCTCTTGCTCCTGCTCTTTAATACTTTCTCTCTCTCTCTCTCTCTCTCTCTCTCTCTCCCATTTCCTTCATCCTCTGCCTTTCTATGTCTGTACTACTCTCTCAACTCCCCTCCCCATTTTCTGAATAAACTCTATTCTATACTAAAAAAAAAGGTTTATTCTGTCAGACAATTATAAGGAGGAAACCAGGTCAAAGTGTAGGGGTCCAAGCTTGAATAAAAACCATGTTGTTCCAGTTGACCAATGGGTACTTTGGCTAATCATTTAGGATAGAAAGAATACATATTTGGACTCTCTCTCTCTCTCTCTCTCTCTCTCTCTCTCTCTCTCTCTCTCTCTCTCTCTCCCCGGTCTTGTTGGAGGTATACAAGCAGAGGGAGGGGCATCTATGAACTTTATTTGTGTCATATGCAGAAGGATGGTTTCCGGCACTACATTTCATCCAAAAACACAAATGTGTAGGATGATGTTTCTAATCATGCCTATTGTCTAACATCACTAGGCTCAGGCAAAGATCATATTATTGGTATCAATGACTAAACAAATGTTATTGATGAAACCATTATATTTGACAATTTCCAATGTCTGGTGTCTTTCTTGCATCGAGTAGGAGCATGCCATCTCATCTAATAAATGTCCTCTTAGTGTCTGTGGAATATCAGACACCATGCTAGATAGCTTGAACAAAAAAAAATCTAAATCACACCTAGAAACTCACAGACTATGGGGAAATAGACACATCAATCTCATAAAGCAATGTAAAGCTTGCTTTTATGTAATTCTCTGTAGATTAAAATTTGAGAGATCACTAGGCAGGAAGTATTTATTACTGCCTGGTGAGATACTGGACCACTCCAAGGAGAAACAATGTGAACTTAGAATTTTGTGTTTGAGAGAAGTCATTTAAAGAAGAGACTAAGAACTTTAAAGGATTAAAAAGAGTCCACTTGCCAGGCAATGGTGGCACACGCCTTTAATCCCAGCACTCAGGAGGCAGAGGCAGGCAGATTTCTAAGTTCAAGGCCAGTCTGGTCTACAGAGTCAGTTCCAGGACAGCCAGGGCTACACAGAAAAACCCTGTCTCGAAAAAACAAACAAACAAAAAAAAAAAAGAAGAAGAAGAAGAAGAAAAAGAGTCCACTCAGAGAAAAAGTAAAATCTCAAATGACCATCTTAAGTGCAGTTGGAAGAAGAAGGAATTTGATGGAATTAGTAATATTGTGGTGAGCTAAAGACTCACAAGATTTAAAGCCAGGAGTTGAAATTAAGGGCATATTTAAAAAGATTTCTATCCATATATAGTCCTTTCAAATCAAATCAAAGAAGACGTAAAATCTGGTGTGAATGGAAGAGGAATAGCATGTGAATTTATGTGGAGCCTACTGAGTTAGAGCTAGGATACACTGTTAACGAATCCTTTGGTTGTGAGTAAGGGAACTATCACTGCCCTAACAGCTGACATTCCTTATATAACGCTACACTGGAGGTCCCATACCCAAGCTTAGGGCCACAGTGCTGAAATGGCTAAAAAACTTAGAAACTGTATGTTCACAGTTACAATTTACTGCAGCAAATGGGTAGAAGATTCAGGCCAGGAAAGAAAAAAGATTTGTAGGACCAAGTTAAGGATAATTTAGTGTAGACATCCAGGTGATCCCTTCCAGGACACCTGCATGGGATGCTCTTCATTCTTTGGTAATGATATATAAGTTATGTAACAGCACATGTCAACCAGGTGAATACACTCACCTATTCCTTGGTACCTAGGTGTTTTATTGAGCTTCATTCAAATAAACATGCTACACCTGAGTACTAACTATATCCTTTCTCAAGGAAGCATCTTCCAGACCAATAAATGACAATAAATCGTGTTAATACCGTAAATTATCTGGTGAAACTGGAACCACATGTCCCCTATATGTTACATATCTAAAAATAAAAAGAAGGAACACTCACACCCTTGAGCAGACCTAGCATCCTAAAGATGTGGTAATTAGCTTTAGGGAGTCAGACAAGAACCAATTCTATAACTAAGCTTTTGGGGGGAGGAGTTGGGGCAGATTGTTAGCAATGCAGACCTCCTGAGTTAAGTCTTCCTGAAAAACACTTACTCTTGTCTGCTATATAGCATAGCCCGTGGAATGCATGTGCCTCCATCTTTGATGGCAAGTGTGTTGAGACAGGGACTTTATTCCATTCATCTAAAGAACCTGCAGTACTCCTTTATACAATGCTTTCTCCATAGCTGATGTCAAGCTGGACTGGAAAAGCTATTAGACACAAGGAATTGTATCACACACAAGGAGAATGGGTCCTCCCACATAAGTTAGTCTACTTTAAAAACTCTTTCAAAGACATGTCCAAATGTTAGCGTCTGTAGAGATTCTAAAGCCATCAAGTTAATCGAGATTAACCATGACAACAGCTGGTAAAATTTGGTCATGAATTCTAGTAATACAACTTTGTTTTTGAAGTTCTTCTTGGCTAACCAGAGACCTGCTAGTTGATGTAAAACGCCATTCATGTTATCTAATGAAATTATTTTGTTTTTCAGATAAGTGAATAATCTACACACACTGGATTTTGATTTGAATCACATGAGGGTGTTTGATCTAACGCATTAGATAACACAGCATAGAGAATGTTGTAGTTATATTGGAATGGCTTTAAATGTTACTCATCTGCATCGTCATCAGGATTTAGAGGCCAGTTGAAGGCAGATAAACTTGAATGAAATGAATGGAGTGGGGGAAGTCACTTAAGTCTGACCTAGTTCTGCACAAATAAACAAAATGTCAGTACAACTACCTAAGTATTCTCTCATTAATAGCATAAAAACACCTCACCCCTTAAAGTCTACACCTGTCTCTCATTCTGTTTGGCTTTCACTGATCCTTAATAGGAAGGGGGGGGGATGCTTATGGTTCTTCAAGGATGTCCTTCATCCTTCATTGAAAGTTAACATTTTTGCATTCAAGAGGTCCCCATTCTTTGGTGCATTCCACCAAATTTATTATTACATACTTTGCTCTGTTTCTGACTCAAAATGTGACATGGATTGTAAACACAAATGGACCATGGTGCTCTTAGCACACACATCCGAAGGGCAAAGACTCTTTGAGGGTGGATGATGTTGTCCTTGAGCTGAACACCTGGTGCAAATTCTGTACATATATGGCATAGCTCTCTCTTGCCATGTGACAAATGGCAGTCTGCAGCCCTCAAAAACTGGCAATGAAACTCCCTTCCTAAAGAAGAAAACAAAATGAATCATCATTTGTTGATAGCGTGGGAAGGTAAGCAAAACAAGATTGTTCATTAGTTTCAACTGTTCCGAGCCCTTCCCTAGGCCCATGTGTGACATTTATGAAGGGTAAGCTTGACATCTATGTCAAATAACAGGCCAATTATTTTTGACCTGGCCATATTTTTAGTAATAAAGGAACCAGACCACATGCTGACCTTTTGTGAAACCCATAGAAATGTCAAAAAAAAAAAAAAGCCCCACAAACTTAGATTAGCTATTTCCTTCTTCCTTCATTTTTGACAGCAAGATCTTGTTTGAAATTTGAATGAGGAATATGATATAAAAAGCTTTTGTTCAGGGTCTCAGCTGTAAAGGAGATCCAGTCCATTATTAATTATTTCTTAAAATTAGTTTTGTTAATAGAAGGAATAAGATCCATAGGCAATGAAACCTGTGAGATTACTTGCAAAGGAGCATTTTACATTACAAATCCATGGCTGGGGAAGAGGTGGGGACCAGAGCAATGTCACAGGGTCTGTGGGCTTGGCAGGACTGGTTTTCCTAGGAAGACTGGAGCATGGAATTGTGGCTCTTTGTCTTATAAGTGCCTGAGGCAAGATACTGAGATACCAAATTTTGAACTAGTATATATAATATATATGTAATAGATAATTTATGTAATTATTAATATTTGTAATTATAATTTATTTTTTACTGGCAGAGCAGAAGTTTCCTTAGCAAAGCAACTAGAGTTTATTAAGTGAAGAGGCAGAAATGTAGTTAGAAAGCTAAGCCAAACAAGCACCACAAGAGGAGGCTGGAGTGGGTTACCCACAGTATGGAGCTGCACAGTGGCTTCGGCCTAGTGGAGTTTTAACAAAATCAAGCAAGGGGAGAGCTTTCCAATTTTTTATGAATTAAATTGTCCTTTGACGATTTCATACGTGTCTATAATACACTCAAATGACCACCACCCCCATCTACACTACTCATGCATGTATGAAATCCTCAAACAATAAACAAATAAAACTTTAAATTTAAAATATACACTTGTAAAGACATTTTCTGTAGAACACGTCCTCGTCGAGGAAGGAAGGGAGGGAAAGGATGTGGGAAGGAAGGATGATAGGGTAGATGGAGGAGACAGAGAAGGAGAAGAAAAGCAGGAAAGAGGGAGGGAGGAGAGAAGGAAGGAAAGAAGTGAACTGCTCGGCACATACGCTACTTTCCTATGTGTAACATTCGTTATTTAATATATTTAAAGTTTAATTTATTTTTCCTTCTCTCTGGTGGTCTCGTACATAAAAACAACATATGCAGATCATACCAATGCAGCTTCTTCCTTCCAGCTTCGCCTGAAGCCCTTCTCCACATCCTCCTACCTACTTCTTGTCATCTTTGTCTACTTCTTCCTCCTCTTCCTCATCTTCTCTGCTTCTATAACACACAGAGTTCAATTAGTGCTGCCTGTATACACATGGGCAAGGGCTGTCCAGTAGTACATGGGCAAGCGACCATGGGTCACGCTGCCAGACAATTTACACTCCCTCCCTCTGTAGCCATCACTTGCCAAAAACACCTCATCAAAAAATACTTTTAAAACCATAGCTACTTTTAAAATGAGAAAATTGTGATCCAGAAGAAACACAGTATTTAGATCATAAATTATGCCATAGCTGATGCACACGAGGTTAAATGATCATTTTGAATACTGCAAGAACGGGTCAAAGCAAAGCACCCATTCACGGCACTTAATGAATTTCCTCTTTAGGCTCAGGTTGTGGTTCTCCTCAGCTGCTCAGGGCTGAGGTCCTGACTTTGATACCTCAATCAAGCCATATCGACTGTTTTTCCTTCATCCAGAGTCCAGAAAAACAGAATGGTTGTAACTACTACTAAAACCCACCCCCGCCCCATGACATTTTCCAGACCGGCTCATGCTTTACAGGAATGAAAGGATTGTTGACATAAGAACACACCATTGCTTGAGTCAAAGTATCTCATCTTTCATAATGTCGAGGGCAATGCTGCAGTTATTGTAAGTCCCTGAGTGATGAAGAGATAACCTGTAAGTGTAAGTGGGTTCATTCCTGAAAAAAAGAAGATGCTGTTTCCTGACTTGGTGGTAGTTGGAAGCTCTTTCCCTGAAAGAGAAATCTGTTCATCTGCTAATGAACATCTGGCAGGAATCAGCAATGGTCAAGTGCTAGACTTGGGGAATGCACACCAGCTTTCCTAAGAAGGTCCCTAAACCTAATTAGCTAACCTTTTAATAATAAGTTCCTCCTTTGCCCTCCTTTTGCAGGTCCACGTAGTTCATTTGAGTGTGGAGAAAGATTAGGAACCTAATTTGACTGGTAGAGAAATGGAGATTTCGAGGTGCAGGGGAATTCAGCAAGGAGGTAGAAGCAAAAGCTAGCAAGCTTCTGAGGTCTTATTCTAGGGGAGGTTCCATGCAGTGCTTGAAGGATTTTTCTTGTACTGGTCTATTTAATGTCAAGAGTAGCCCTCAAAGCAGGTACTGTTAGTATGACGTCATGACTGGAGAAACTGGAAGACAAAAGGTGTCAGCAGTCAGCTCAAGGACACAAGTAGAAACAAGCTGAGCTGGGTTCATCTTCAGGGTGAACACTGAAGCCTCTACTCTCACCTCCTGCTATAGGACTTTAATTTGGCATCAACTGAGGCACAAAAAGCCAGAAGCTGGGAATATGGATGACAGAAAAAGGCAGCAGTACATATAGCAGCCATCTACTATTAGGTTGGGGTTTTTGGGTTTTTTGGTTTTTTTTTTTTTGAGGAGGGACACCCATGTTTCCCTCAACATAAGAAAACAGGAAAATGAAACTGATTGGTACTTACAAAGGGAATGTGGGTTGGGAAGCTGGAGCTGATTACTATTCCAAACACTGTTTGGGAGACAACACCCTTGTTGAAAGAGACTACACTCATCTATCACTTGAAGAAGCTGCCACCAGGCCATTGCTACTTTCAATTGTAACATGTCATGGTGTCCTCGATCTGAGAAAGCAAGGGTCACAGTAGTTTCCAAAGCTTTCAGACAGCAATAAACCATCACTATAACATAGAAAATGTGTTTAGATTCTCTAATAGGGCTTTTAGATGTGCTGTTACTGTGTGATATTTAACTTGAAATAGTCATATCAAACATTCCTAAACATGTTATGGGGAACATCTATTCAGAATAAAACATGAAGCAGCAATGAAGAGTCATGTGATACCACAGAGGAAGTTTGCCACCAGCCAAATTCTCAGCCTGAGAACAACGACCAACCCATAAACACTGGTAGATTAATTTAAATCTGGTTTTAGAGCTTGACATCACCCCTCCCCCAGGCAGTGAAGAGGAGGAGATGGGGGGATAGCAGCAGGTCATTTTCAAAGCACCACTCTTCAAGGTTGACTAGTGGAATCTGGGATTAGGGAAACCTTCCATATGGCAGGCCAATGAACACAAGGTAGAGCTAAGGAAATGATCACAGCACACAAATGTGCTGGTCACCAGTGACATGCTGAAAATAAAGCTTGACCCATCCCAATCTGTCCAGGAATAGTAACTGTGAGTAATGTGGAGGATCTTTGGCATGAAGCAACACAAAGGAAATTGGCCCTCATTGCCCAAGGCCACATGGGTCATTGCCAAGGTAAAAGCATATGACTAGCACATATGGTGGGCCCCATACTGAGAATCCCACCTCCTTTGCCTTTCCTGGCGTTATGAATAGAAATCCACCTCCTCTATAATACGCCAGCATTGTGAGATGAGCACAGGCTGAACCAACTCATCAGGGTTCATTATATCCTTAGCAAAATATTTGGTTAGGCTGGAAGAGATGTCACAGTGCTTAAAACCACATAGTGTTCTTCCCTGGGACCCTGAATTCAAATCCCAGCACCCATGTTAAGTGTCTCACTATCCTCTGTAACTCCAGCTTTAGGGGATCTGACACCTCTGGCCTCTCACTCACATGTACCTACCCACGCACAGGTACAGGCACATACACATAACTAAAAACAAAATAAAATAGATTTGGTCTAAGTGTGAACTGGGATCTACAATCAATCTGAAGAGAAGTAATCATATTAAGGTGAGATGATTCTCTCTCTCTCTCTCTCTCTCTCTCTCTCTCTCTCTGGCTTGTGGATGTTCTTTCACTCTGTGTGTGTTCTCCCTCCTTATGAAAATTGATTTTTAAAAAAGCTTGGTAATGTAAATATTTCATTAAATAATATAAATCATATAGTTATTTGAGCAAAAAAAGTAAATATTTTAATTTCTACAATAGATGATAGATAGATAGATAGATAGATAGATAGACAATTCATAGCCAGGCAGTGGTGGTACACACCTTTAATTTCAGCATTCAAGAGACAGAAACAGGTGAATCTCTGTAAGTTTGAGACCCATGTGATCTACCAAGTGAGTTCCAGGGCCGTCAAAAAAGTCAGGGCTACATTCAGAGAAACCCTGTCTCAAAACAAACTAAATAAATTAATTAGTTGAACTTCATAAACTATATAACAAAACACTATAAACAAACTCAACCATCATCCAAAAAATATTTACAATGAATAAAATATTTTACAAAAGAACCAGGTTGGGTAAAACCTCTACAATCAAAAGGAGAAGTGGCTCACCAAAGGAAATAGGTAAAAGAAAATGACAATATTTTGCTTTCATTTGTTTTGTTTGTGAAAGAAACATATAAAGAACCTTTAAGTGCAAATTGAAACATAAATCATAAAATCAAATTAGCAAATATCAACCTGATAGACAATATTCAGTGTCAGGAAAGATGTGAACAATGGGTACCTTCACTTCATATAAGAAAGGAAAATTTTTAATCTTTGGAGAGAATGGTACAATATGATCAGAATAATACCTTTCTAATGTGCCAGGGGCTTTCAACTAATTAAGACCCATCTTGTCTGCTTGCCAGTGCTGGCCTTAACTTCTACAACCCAAAAGAGGAGAAGCTGAGTTCAAAGCTGAAGCATCAGCATTTCATGAAAAACTACAGAAAACATTGATGTTCCATCAGTGTGCCAACTGTCACATACTGAGACAGACTTGGGACACTTGGAGTCAGCTGGGGCCTAGTGACACTGAGGTTTCATCTCTACTCTGGCTGAAAGTTCAGTTCAGATGTGAAAAGGCGAAGATGAAAGATCTATATGTAAGAGCTATAGGCAAAGTAATTCCAGGCAAGAGGGAGGGTGCAAGAAGTGGTCTGAGGACTGGAAGAGAGACAGTGTGGGCATGGAGCGTGGGAGAATGAGAGACCTAGGATGTAGAAGTAGCTGGAGTCAAGACACGGAAGGCCTTGAACACACAGTGGTGACCTAAGGTCTTTCCAACTAATATATTCTGTACGCATTTGTGTAATTTTCGGTTTGTCTTGTGTATCAATCTTATTGAGAATGTTGAAAATTTTATTTTTTCAAAATAATAGTATTTGATTAAAACGTACCACAAAGGAAGGTTTGGTGTTATTCTTCTCCATTACCCCAGTATTTCAAGGACAAGCAGACTACTGCCATAGAGCCAGTTAGTTATCTGGAATAACTTAAAATATGATATGCATCCCATGATTCTGTTATACTGAGATAAATGAGATTCTGTGAACAGCTGCCTAGGTTGGTGGTTCTCAGTCTGTGGGGTGGAGTTGCTTATCAGATATGTTACATATCAGATATTTACAATTCATAACGTAACAAAATTACAATCGTGAAGTAGCTACGAAATAATTTTATGGTTGGGAGTTACCACAACATGAGGAGCTGTGTGGAAGGGTCACAGCATCAGGAAGGTTGGGAGCCACTGGTCTAGCTGATGATAGAAAAGGGTGAAAGAGCTTGGCTGAAGGAAGACTATATCTGAAAGGTAAGACTATGTCCTTGTTTTCTTGTCAATGACCTTTTCTGTGTCTTTGGGAAAGTCATTAACCATTCCAAATCTTAGTGAATCCTTTTGGAAAAGGCTCTTTAACCTGCCTTCATTAAGTAATCAATAGACAAGCATGCTTTCTGTATCTGCTTTTCTAGGGTCTGTGGCTAAATAAATGGCACAACAACTTAAGGGAAAAATATTAATTTTGGCTCATGATTTCAGGGGACATCCATTTATCATGGCAGGGAAGGAAGGCAGAACCAATGAAGTCACCAGTGGTGTCACGAGCACATTTTTTTCCCTAGTTTTGATAAGGTGATATTTTTTAATAGTCACAGATTTTTTGATACTTCTTTAGCTGGCCAGTGTTTATGTCTCTGCCCTGCCATATGGATATCCTTCAAGGCCTATCTCACACAATGCATTGTGGGTAACCACAGATCCAGAGGCTTCATCCCCTCCACACACAGCACTGCCATTTGAAAACCAAGTGGATCCATCAGTGGGGCACATTTCACACTTAACCACATATACCTTGTAAGCAGCTAGGGGCTAGCTAGAGATAGAGGGCCAATGTCATCTCGGAACACTTGATGCTAGTTTTGAAATACCATCCTTAAGTGGTGCCTACTTGAAAATGATATTTAAGTATAAAGTGACAGCGTTAAAACTGGCTAAAATATTTATAAACTTAGTTTTCAGCTGTGCTGAGAGTGTTTTTGACAGGTGATTCTCAAGAGAATTTTTCAAAGGACAAATTCGGAGGCCCGTGAAGAAAGCTTATAATTGGGGGGTACTCAGCTTTACCTGAAAGCTGACTTCTCAAGATTTGGGGGGACAGTAAGAATTTTATGAAGGCACTTTTGCATAATTCTTCTACCACTGTGCTCTATGATATATTTTTTCCAGACCTCTCTCTCAGCTTCATAAAAATAAAAGTTATCCAAGAAGAGTCCTCAGAGTGAAGCAATTAATCAACTTTTGGTGTGATAAAGTTATAACCTAGTTCCTGTGGTTTCATACAGTATCTGTTCCATCCATGGCAATTCCTCCCCACATCTTTAGATGAGGCTGCAAAGTCCTACACAAACAGTTCTCTCTCCCAGTCCTACGAGTTCTTCTACCATAGACATTTGAATATGGCACTTCTAGCTCTTATTTGTCCTGTCCCAATGGGCCTAATTTACATCTTTTTATCTGCTTGCTTAGTGGAAAAAGTAATGCCTTCTCAGCCTCCTTCTCGGGCATGAGACTTGGGTTCAGCAAACCATTGCATTCTGTTTTCATGGCTAAGAGAGTATGTCTGAGCCTAGAGAATTTAAGGATTTAGTGGACCACTAATTAGATCCATTGGTCAGAATGAACAAATACTTTTAATTTCCCATTAACTATGTGTAGTATTACATACTTCTCTGTGGAATCTTAAGAGATTCAGATATATTTCTTTCTGAACATTGACAAGGACAGTCTGCTCCCCTTTTTTAACAGCTTAGTTAATACTTGAGTCAAACCATTCAAAGGCTGATTAATTGCCTCACCTAGAAGATTTACTGGATTTCTGTGAGTTGAAATGTACATAAGTCTGACATCTCTTCTTAAGGAACTGTTATCCCATGAGTCTACTAAAATAGATACCTAACCAAAAAATAAACAAACAAATCAGAAAACATCAGCATCACACCATAAGAACATGACTGAACATAAGAACATCACTGCAGTAGTTCATGTCTCTCTAAGAAGAGTAGTCCTTACACATAGTTTTGTTTTTTTTAAGCTTTGAAAAGGTGCTGTTTTTAATGGTCACAGATTATTTTTGATTCTTTGACCAGTGTCTATGGCGTTAGGCTTGCATCTGGGCTGGGTTGATTTTACACAAAGCATATTGTACATGTGTTGCTGAATTTACTTCTAAGGCTCAGCCATTGACTGACACACACAGTGCCCTTGAGAACTGACCATAGGGTAATTTTATATTCAAACCATGAGAGCCTGAAATGACGATGCTGGAGAGACTTTGTGTACATATTTCTGCTGACAATCCCAGCAAGCCTGATATTCAGGTCTTCCACTCTGAAGACTACATCATCGGGCAGAGAAAAACCATCTGTGATGGCTATTCTTGGCTGTCAATTTGACTACATCTGGAATTAACTAAAACCCAAATGGCTAGGCATACCTGTGAGGGAAATTTTCCTTTTGAAATTTTTTGAAAATCATTTAAAATGAAAAGACCAATTTGTAGTTGGGATCATTGAGGTGGGAAGATAAATTTTTAATCTAGATCTTTTGAGGTAGGAAGATCCACCTTTAATCTGAGCCACCCCTTCTGCTGGCAGCCTAAATAGAAATATATATATGTTTGGGATATATATATATATATATATATATATATATATATATATATATACATACATATATATGTTTGTGTGTATATGTAGTGCCATATGGAGATAGATAGATAGATAGATTGGATAGATAGATAGAATCCAATTCTATAGGTTCTATTTCTCTAGAGAACCCTGCCTAATACACCATCTCTGCTACAAAACACAGAATGCCTAATGTTACAAACTTGCTTCATGCCAGAGTTTTCAGGGGTTAATTATATATCATAATAGCAAGAGTAATTATCTTTATTGTTCATCACAGACTGACTTTAATATTTTCCTTTCATATTCTTCAACTACTAGGCACTTAGGTACAGCTCTCTGGTTTAGTTAGTATTCAATGGAGTTTTATATTTACCAATATTGGATGTAGTCTCTACTACTTGCAGAACATGAGTGAGGTCCTGGATCAGATCTCTATACAGAATAATTGTTTTGCTCTACGCTGAATCATTTTGTTTAGATTCTTAAACCCACAGGGTTTACAACACTTAATAATTATAACCTTAGCCAGGCTTGATGATGTACATCAATAATTCCATCATTCAGAAGTCAAAGGCTCAATTCCTTCCGCTGTGGGTGGCACTCCTATACGGGTGACTTAACTAAACATAGGAGTCATCAAAAAACTGGCAATAAGATATTCCTGAATTGCAACAAAATTAAAAGTGAAAAGCTCATACCCATGGCAAAGTGTGAATTCCTGTCACTGCAGCTGTGATTCTAAACATATAATATGTACATTTTTCACTGAGCATACCATCACACTACACAACACCAACAAATGTCTAGAAACACCTGGCTCAGATTCAAGACTCTTAAATGCTGAGTTATAGTGATTCTTCCTGTACATCCAACTTCCCAGCTCTAATAGAACCACGATGGTGTCATCATGAAAAACAAAGTCTTTTAATGTTTCCCTGCCGTTAATCTTTGGTGTGTTAAATAAACTAGCATACCTCTGAATCTCATTGTGCTAGAATGTTTGATTTTTAAAATTGTTGTTTGATTTGCTGTCTTGTATTTCCAAAAAAAAAAAAAAAAAAATCATTTCATCCAGTGAATTTTGGTTTTGAGGTAGGACTGAATTTCTGTTTTCTGAAATTTCCATAAACATATTTCTGCCTTTCTGTACTATAAGTTCATGGGCAAGAACAGACGAGCTGTTGGTTACAGATGCAAAATATTGATAAATTCTCCAAACCTTGAAGATATTTTGTATTCTACAGAATCAAATATTCAGCCATGATTTAATTCTTTATGTAAAAATAAACGAACACACTCTCGTTGCTAGTATGTGAATTTGCTTTCATCTTTAATAAGTGGCAACATTATGTAAGGGGGAAAAGATAATTTTAAATAAATTTCTTCATGATTTATTATTGGTAAAGTTGATATTTATACCTAAATTTTATATAGCTGTGTACTTGTAAGTCATATAAAATGTCTTAAGCAAATGCCAAGAGTAGGGAAAATATTAATAAGGTCTAGACAGGAGTGGAAAAATGGCTCAGCAGTTAAGAGCACAGGCTGCTGTTACAAAGGACCAGAGTTCTATTCCCTACAAGGTAACTAGCTCACAAGCATCAGTAAGAACTGTCTAAGGGGATCCAATGCACTCTTCTAGCCTCTAAAGACAGCAGGTACATGCATATTACACAGACATATATTCAGACAAAGTACCCATATGCATACAATTAATTAATTATAACGAAGACTTAACACTAGGGAAGGGAGATCGAGAAAAAGTCCCAAGTTGGCATGGCTATATGCCAAGACCATATCCCTGTAAAATAAAATAAAATATCAATGAATAAGCAAATCATGATAATCTTTATGACTCTGTCACCATATTGTAAGCAGTTTATGATAAAGGTGAGGTTTTTTTTTTCTTTTATTCATTCTTTCCTCAATAGTAACAACTTAGTTTTTAAACTCAAGTTGGAGTTTTATCCCGTGAGGATCAAGTGACAGGAAGCCTGAGCTATTTAGAGAAAAGATACTTTGAAAAACAGCACCACTGTTGCATAAGAGTCCTCAGTAACAGAAGTATACACTCTATTCTCAGTCTGATTTTAGAGAATGCACCAAGGAGAGAACATTGATTTATTGGATCACACCACCATCCCAAAGCTGAGGTCAATGGACTTGGGATAATTAACTAATAAATTTAGATCTTATCTAATAACCACAGGGGAAAGTCATTTCCATAACCTCCAAGTAGCTCATTTTCATAAGATTTTTAATACAAGTGTGGTAAGCACTATTAATAAAGTTTTACTATTAAGACAAAACATAAATACCAAAACACAAATAATTTCCCCCAATATTTCCTTTCTGACCAGCCCATACATGCTTATTAAATAATCACTGTGTAAATACATCCTGCAAGGCAGCTCTTCTTAGAACAAGAGAGCATGTCTTTATCCTAGTGGTACCTGATAAAAGTATCTGACCAGCATCTTTGGGAGTCCTAACTCAGCACCAACATAATAAGTTTAACTTCGAATCCTCCTTAATAAAAGGTACGCTTTCAAATTAGCCTTCTCAAATGGCCTCTGTGAACTGAATTCTGAACTCTGGGAACTATTTACTTGAGGACAGAAACTGTTAATGTGGATTTGGGGAAACATCTCCATGACAGATTCTCAGCTGAACATAGAGCATTGCTGACTCCAGAATTTCCACACTATTTGACAGGGCAAGGAGCTTATTGCGATGTATAGCATACAGACTTTATAAATCTTTTACGCTTTTTAAAGGGAAATTAAGCAACCATTCTGGAGCAGATTTAGCCTCGTCCAGACCCCAAGACCCTCAGCATTGACAGGTCACCAGTATTTTCTTATGAAGAACAGTGGCTCCTGTGCTATTTCAACTTTCATCAATTACCCAAGTAAAAGCAAACTCATGTTATAATTGAAGCCTGCAATTTAGTGATCTTTGTCTAGAAATAAAACAGGAATCATGTCTATTTTGCATGTGCTTCTTTGGTTGATATTAGTATGAGCAAAAGAAAATCCACAGTTAGACTCAGGAAAAAGAAATACCATTGTGCTGATTTTTTCAATCTGACATAAGATAACCTCTAAGGACCCTGTAAGGACAGTCCCACGCTGACAAGATCAACTTTCTACGTAACTAAGATTTCACTCGCATGCCACCTTAAATGTTAAGCAAACAGTCCTTACACATTACTGTAGCTATTGCTTAGGCAGAATAAAGCTATATCAAAAATCACTGTTTACTCCAAGATGTCATTCTTGCCATTAAATAACCATAATATTCAAGGACCAGCGACAGCAAGTGTTTCAAACACCAAGTGGATTAGAGGTCTTTTCACCTTTTTTGTTCAGTATCATTTTTAAATATATACAAACATACATAATATATAGAGATGATAAATGATAGATAATATAGATATAGATAAATTCTTCAAGAATTTCATACACTGTATTTTGCATGTATTTACCCCCTCAATCCCTCCGCTTATCACACCTTCACCTTCCCACTCAACTTTGAGATTACTTTTTTGTTTGTTTCTTCTTTCTCCATCACACCCAGTCTTGCTGCCCAGCTAGTCTTGGGATTGGGTTTTGCTGTGATGTCTGGTCAGCCTACCAGGGATAAGACCGTCATTAAAGAAAATTGAATCTCCCTCTCCCCAACAGCTATCAAATGCCAATAGTTTCTTGCCTAATAATAGGAGTACATGGTCCCCTTCCCTGCTCTATCCTGGAATTTGTCTGGCTGGGGCTTATGCAGCTCTTGTGTATGCTGCCACAATTTCTGTGAGCTTTCATGTGCCACTGCCTTATTGTATCTGGAAAACATGGTGAAGTCATCCATCCACCACCTCTGGCTCTTACAATCTTTCTACACCCTCTTCTGCAGGTCCTGGACTGACAAGTAGCATGGCACCTCCAGGACTCATGCATATTAGAATTAAGACACCCAAGCTAAGTGTAAAAAAAGGCATTGTTTTTCTTTTAGAAAATAGTTTTCCTCATACAATACATTTTGATTCGTTTCCCTCCCCAACTCCTCCCAGTTCTTCCACCACCTCCCCTCCTACCAGAGCCATACCCTTTCTGTCTCTCTTTTAAAAACAAACAGACATCTAAGGAATGGTTATAAAATAAAATAAGATAAAAAGAAAAACAGAACAAATCAGAATGAAGCAAAATAAACAGAAGAAAAAGAACCAAAGGAAAAGCATGAAAACCCAAACATGAAGACACACACATTCACACATACAGGAATCCAATGAAACCACAAAACCAGAAGCCATGATATATAAGCAAGGGCCCATAAGGGGGAAAGTGGAAGAAAGAAAAGAAAGAAACAAAAAGAAAGAAAGAAAGAAAGGAAGGAAGGAAGGAAGGAAGGAAGGAAGAAAAGAAGGGAA
Organism: Rhynchomys soricoides; assembly: GCA_019843965.1. Lineage (NCBI taxonomy): Eukaryota > Metazoa > Chordata > Mammalia > Rodentia > Muridae > Rhynchomys > Rhynchomys soricoides. The sequence goes on along the minus strand of JADRCH010000006.1, from coordinate 28,983,196 downwards.
GAAGGGAGGGAGGAAAGGAAGAAGGGAAAGGGGAGGGAGGAAAGAAGTAAAAAGCAAAGGAAAATGGCCTGTCACAGTATTATGTGACAGAGAACCTCCAAAGATGGTATTGAATTCATTTTGTGTTGGTCATCTGCTAGACATGGCGCTTACCCTTAATAACATTTTGTTTCCACAGTGAGACTCTCAGAGAAAACTAAGGGAATTTTTTAAGTAAGTATTAATTGGAGCTAGCTTTTCTGTTGGGGATGAGGCATGTTTCCACTTTTCCTTTCAGCCCTGGCACCCTACCTGGTGCAGACCAGTGTAGGTCTGTCCACGTTGCCTCCATCTCTGAGTTTGTATGTGCATTGATCCTATGATAAACACAGCAGGCTGTATTTAGTAGACCTCATTTTCTTGGAGTCCTCCAATGCCTCTATTACACCCTTTACACCTCCTCTTTCACGGGACTAACTGAATGCTAAGGGGAGGGCTTTGATGGAAACATCCCATTTAGGGCTGAGACAATGTCTTCCACACCCAGGATGCTCCACACAGTAGTCACCAGTCGCATTTACTACTAAGAATTTGAAACACGGCTGGCTCTTCTGGAGATAAATTTAGTTAATACTAATAATACAGTGTTGATATAAGAGCTAATGAATGCACTGTGCTTGGATTTCAAGCAGATGCTTTCTCTACAAGGTCATATTAATTACTCTTTAACACATATAAACCAGGCCTGCCAATTGTGGAGATTGCTGATACAGGGAAATGTTTCTTTGGCAGACAATTTAGGTAGTGGAAAACTTTCCAATGTAATTAGAACAAGACAGGTTCACGCATCTAACTTTTCAACTGGACATATAAATACAAATTAAGCATTGTTTTAATTTAGCTTCTGAATAAAGATGACTCTGCCTTCCTGGCCATGGTACTGTACAAAGTCTTCATTTTTATGTCAGTCTGGAGGGGAGGGTTCATGGAGAGTTCACTGTCAGGTGCTTCTTTCCCCCTGAGGTGGTGACATCTCATACCTCAGCACATGAAAAAGCAGAACCTTGGTAGGTCACAGGAAAGACTCTTGAGATGCCCTGACCTTCAGGACAGACAGTCTCCTTTCCTAGTCATCTTACCCATTCTTCAGGGCTATGCAGATCCAACATGCTAAGAACATTGCTGTCCCGTGATGTTTATTCAACCAAGGAGGTAATTCAGAATTGTTATTTGCATATTCCCCACAAAACTTAGCTAGGTTCACTGCACAGTGACTTGAGCAAGCTATAAAAAGCACAAAGATTCTTCTCTGTCCTAAAATGTAGTTCTGAATGAGTTCTTTTATGCTTTGGGCAATTTTCTTTGTGTATATGGTGTGGTGATAATTTCCTACTATTTAGTCAAGCATTATCAAAGCATTATCAAAAGGGATAACCCCTTTATTTGTATAAATGGGAAAACTTAGAAGAGATGAAGATCCAGTAGAGAGCCTTGAGCCAAAGGAAAGTCTCCATGCTGCTGCTATCATTGTGACTGGTTTCACCCCACACACACACACACATACACACACACTTCTAGGGATTAATATAAATGTCTTAGTTCTGCTCCTCTACTCCAAAGAGTCACACATCAGAGGCACCATAGACCTGAAGGCCAGTGTACTGAGAAGCACCAGCTTAAAGACCACACACATATAGTCATACGTTATTATCCAAAAGCAAAGGAGATGTACTATGTGGATTTGTCAAATATCTAGTAAGTCTTTACTATGTAACCCTTATTGAGCTAAGGTAAGCGATAAAAATGTCAGTCAGTCTAGATGATAACACTGATGTTCATCAGCATCTGTCTCTCTCCCATGACTCAGGGATATGCTTCATTTTCTTCTGAGGTCTGGCTAAGAGACAAAAGAAATTTCATCAAAAAAGATGAATGGCAGTGACATGCATCACTTGTCATGTGCAGCTCTACAGCCTTTCTTCTTTGTCTCAGTTACCACAAACCACATGTTGAGGCTAAAAAAAAGCATATAAGCTTTCCATGGGGGTCAACGACCCTGAAAACCCAGGAAAAAAAATTTTCCATAGGCAAGAAATAGCTTTTGTGTGACCCTCCTGAGAATCAAGGGGCATTGTTATGTGTCTGCGCCAACATTACCTTTCTTATAAATGAGAAATGAAATCGGTAGTTCTCAACCTTCTCGATGCTGCAACCCTTTTGTAGATTTCATGTTGCGGTGACCTCCCAACCATAAAATGATTTTCATTGCTTCATCATAACTGTAATTTTGCTATCGATATGAATCATAATGTAAAAATCTGATATGCAGAACCTCTGCTATTTGACACACCCACACTGGGGGGAATCAGGATCCCCAGGTTGAGAACCACTGAACTAAATGATGCAGGGTTCCTGCCCTCTGGGTACTTATGGTCCAGGAAAATGATTTACTGCATCTCAATAGCTGGAATAATGCTATGGTTCTAATTTACATAAGCATTCACTTCCCAAGAGGTTCAAAAGATCATTTTCATATGAAAGGACATATAAAAACAATTTAAGATGCAATCTACTAAAGTATTTATTCTCCATATTCAATAATGATTTGAATCATGTTTGAATTATCAATGAGAAGGACCTATACCCCTACAGGTTCTAGATGGTACAGAGTAGGGCCAAGGCTTCAGAATTGTTCGGAGAGCCTTAGTTTCAGACTCCATGAATCTGACGGTTTCCTTAGCCTCCTGAGACAAGTCTGTATGTTACTCTCAAAACTAAACACTGAGTCCAGCGCTAAGGTTATTTCTAAGAAAAGAAAATGGAATTTCTATTTCTGGATGTATATGGTATTTTAATCACATCTTTAATGTTCCTCCCTGTGGCGATCAGTTTCATACGTCACAAAGCTGGGCTACAGTTTAGCTCCCTGACTATTCAAGCAAACATTAATGTAGGTGTTGCTGTAAGAATATTTTGCAGAGAGATAAACACCATAAATGGCTGACTTGGAAGGTTAACCTACACAGTCCGAAGGGGCTTAGATCAACTGACAGTCCTTTGCAATAGAGCTAAGTCCTCCCTCTCAGACAAAACAAGTAATTTCTCCTACAAACAGCAGCTTTAGCTTCTCAGCTTGGGCGCCTTCAACCTGATGACCTGCCCTGAGGATTTTAGACTGCTCTGCTCATCCCCAAAAGTACATCACCCAGTTGCTTACAGCAAACCCCTTCTCCTCTCCTTCCCACTTAGTTCCTCTCAGAGAAGCTTGACTAATATATTTCTCACCCTCATTAACTTGTAAACTGTGGAACAGAGATATCTGTCTTATTCATCATGAATTCCTGGTACCTAGCAACATGTTGGGCACTTAACAGTCACCCATTAAATAGATGCTGGATGAATAAGGGAATGAATGAATGAATAAATGGACGAAACGTCTGGTTGCTGAGGTAAAAGCATATACCAAACATGAGAAACCATAGGGAAAATCAATGCTATTAATCCAGAACTCGATTTTTAAAGGAGCAAATATATCTAATCATAGAGACCATGGGAAAACGGCAGTATGGCTGGGATTTCAGGGTGGACATTATGGGGGCAGTATATAGAGGATGGACAGTGAGCAGATTTTGCACACTTGAATGCAAAATGCTATGCTTTTAGCCAGGAGTAGCTCTGTCTCCATCTTTTCTGTCTCTGTCTCTGTTTCTTTTATCTGTGTCTCTAGGGGGTGGGGGGGGGGTTGTGTCCCCTCTCTCTGACTCTCTGTGTGTATGTATATAAATAAATGACAGATAGATGATAGATAGATAGATAGATAGATAGATAGACAAATAGAGAGATAAATGGTAAATGAGTGTACATATGTACCCTCCTGAGCCTGCCCAATATCATCTGACCACAGAAACTAATCAAGGTCAGCTTAGATACTTGGACAGGAAACTACACATACATTTTTAAACTTCTCTAATTAATGTAACCTCTAAATGGTCAAGTTCTGTGTGTTTGGTCCCTCAGTTATTCCTACAGAGGCATAGATTGAAAATTGATTCTAAATTAATTGAATGCACACTCACTCGCTTTCTCAATTGGTCAGTTCATCAATGTTCACTATAGTAAGCGACATCCAGTATCAACTCAGAACAAAAAGAGAAGACATGTCTCCAGGTAGAGAGACCAAGTTGAAAGTGTTGATTACCCCCCACAGTTCCAGGTCTCTCTGCACATGGCTGGGGGCTTTGCATGTTTTCTAAAAGTCTTGAGGCTTATTCCTTATACAAGAAATATCTGATAAAAGACATTGACTTTTGTGAAAACTGGATGTAGGCTTGCCAGATTTTTCTCTGACCTCATCTCTCCTCTATGAGGTTGTGCCAGGGCCCTGGGGAGAGAATGAAAAAAATAAACGTGTTCCATCATAAAAATCTCTGTGGTGTACAAGGGAACAGCTAAGATGCTCCAGAGCCACACGGTGACACAGTGGAAGTGCCAAAAGCCACTTGAGATGAAGCAAATTCTAAAAATAGAATATGAGGGCATGTCCTCTATCAGAAGAAGAAAATGAGAGGGTCAAGGAAGTCAGAGGAGGGACTGCTTGTCACAGCGCCTGCATCTGTCCTAGAAGCCGTGTGTCTGACAAATAAAACGTGGTCCAGGAATAACTCCATTTCTGACAGTGTGGCCCATCTTTTTCTTCTTCTTCTAGTACTTCAATTGAACTCAGGGCTTATTCATGATGGTAGGACACTCTATTACTGAGAATATCCCCAGCCCTGGCCTTTGTTTTACTTTTTATTTTGAGACAGGGTCTCACTAAGTTACCCAGGCTGACCTTGAACTCATGATTCTCTTGCTTCAGCCTGGCCAGTTGCTGAGACTGCAACCGTGTACTACTAGGCCCACCTGCTTAGTCTGTCTTTCAGTGTAGACCTTCAATTTTGTCACAGCTGCACTGTAAGTATCGTGGCAAAGAATCACATAAACATAGTGTCAATGTATACAAGAAATCTCTCCAATTTTGCTGGGCCATGCATCAGCACTCTATAAGATCATCTGTGGCTATCTCTATCCAAAAAACTGCCAATATCCACCTCAGCCCTCAAGTACGTCACAGAAAATGACCCCATAAAAACCAAGGTCATCAATTTAACTGGCCGTGACTGTTGCCACTGGCCTGAAAATCAAAGCCAGACCATGATACTCTCCTGTTGTACATAAACAAGCTCACAGAATATTAACACAAAGAAGGTCACCCTGTGATTGTGATGGACAAGACAGGAAAACAACTCTCCTCTCTAGTCACATCTGAATAGAACATTAAACACCGGCAATGATACAGAAGTAACTCAACACCTCCCTCTCCTGGCTGATATGAGTGACAACTGCTTCTTTCCAAATCACAACTTTAGTCTTGCTCTATAGCTGTCCTTCCCTAAGCGTGAAATACATGAAGATGCTCAAACATAAAATTAGCCTCACATCCCAACAGCATCCAGTCTTAAAAAAAAAAAAAGCCCTTCTGAAAATAAAGCAAAGCCACAATCTTATAAATCCTTTCTATCAAACTGTGTCTGAGATGCCCCATGGGTCCCCATGGCAGAACATCTTTCTCTAAGAAGTAGTGGATTTGATTTGTCTCCAGGTAGTCTTTGGCTGGAAGACACTGGCAAAACGAACAAGGATGATGATGATGATGATGATGATGATGATGATGATGATGAAATGCGAGCTCTCCGTTACTGCTCCAACACCATGGCATCTACCTTCTGCCATGCTCCCCACCATGATGATAATCAACTGACAATCTGAAGCTGTAGTCTAGTCTGTAATGAAATGCTTTATTTTATCGGTTGCTTTAGTCATCGTGACTCCTCAAAGTGACAAAACAGTAATTAAGACACATGGAAAAGGACCTGTATTGCCCAATTATAGATATGGGGGAAAAAAGCTTCAGAGACAGAAGATACAATCAAAGCTACAGAAGAAGTGTGAAGACAATGAGTGAGATCGGAATGAGTACTTCTGTGAAATACGAACTCATTCGTGATGCTATCACAAAACATTTACAGCGGCAGCTCAAACAACTTAAACTTACTTTTACGAATTCTAACTGTTTGAAGTCCAAGATCAAGGCACCTAAGCATCTATTTCTTCTGATCCTTGGCTGATAGATGGACTCCTCATTTTGTCTTTTCTTTTAGCACAAATGACTGGGATCTCTTTCTCTGTTTTTCTACTTTGTATGATGGACTATTAAAAAACTTGGCATGGCAGATCTTATGTCATTATATTTCTCAAAATTGGTTAAACTTACTCACAAATAAATTATCTAGGCAACTCAGGACATATATAATTTGTAGCAACTAAGACTTTGTGCTACAAGGTCTTGCTTTTGGGTATATATTAATATTTTTCTGTTTCAATTCTTCCTCCATACCAGATCTAACAGCAAGATGCTACTGATATTAAAAAGATTGCTAGACAAGCAATACTAAGTAATAGGTTTCTCTATGGCCAAACCGCTCCAAACGTTTCTTATCAAAAAAGGGGGAGGGTTGATTAGTGCTTATAAACATTAGTCCAAATGCTCAGGAAAGCAGCTGATGCTCTTCTAAATACAGGCCACCTGCTGTGCCTGGGGGTGTTAGAGCAGAGCACTGGAGGAGGGAAATCTCCATATTGCAGCATCAGCAAGGAGCCTTCTGGGAAACAAAGGTGCTCCCCTGTGCCCTTGGAGGAAAGCTGGCAGTTAGCATAAGCTCCTTTCCTCAGACACACGTCAGCACTGATACCAACCTTAAAATAGACATTCTCCAGGGAGGTAGGGAAGATCAGACACAACAATGAACGACACTGAAGGCACTGAGCTAGATAGAGCATCCACATGTAATACCCAAGTTCACCCCGTTGCCGTATTTTCATGTTATAGAGAAGAAAAACAAACTCAGCAATGGGAGCGTTCACACCGACTGCAGCAATGAGTGGAGTCTTACTCCAAGGCCATATGTAGTCAGTAGGTTTTCTCTCCTTGGGCTTGAGTTCTGCTGTCTGTCCTCTCTCCCAGGCTGCAGTACTGGGGAGTGGATCACTACTGAGGATTTGCTTAAGGACAAGTCTGAGCTGAAATCTCGTGGAAAGCAAAAATCTCTCCCCCTGCACTGAATAAGCAACATACGAAGCCAACCCCTATGCAATTATTATAGCTCAAAATTTGTCAAAATTGGCAATTGCCTATGATTTACGCTAGTTTGTTATTCATGGCAATAACCTAAAGCACTCTATTCACCTACCTCCTCCTTAGAGAGCGTCTACTGCACAGTCCTTTTGCCTCGGGCACACCTAGAAAATAAGTCTTATTCTGCCTGGGGAAAGAAGGCCAAAATTATCTTCCAGAAGCTTCCATCACCTTCCACACACACAAGCTGGAAAGAAAGGAAAGCTGTATTTTAATTAAACAGAAATTCAGGCATTCTTCCTGTGATTGTTATTTGTGTAATTAAATATGAGCATGTCCTAGAAATATCAGCAGAGTGTGTGGGTGAAGAATAAAATACTAAACCAGAAGCAATACCAAAAGGGATCCTTCCCAAAAGATCCTTAAACATTTAGGATAAAGCAAAGACAGGAATGTTGATAGTCCATGCACCAGAAAATCCCACGTGACCTGCTTCTGCAGCCATTTATTCTGAAGGATGCTGGATTCTTTACTCACTTGCAGCAAACCCATTTAAAGTTCTGGAGCATTTACCAGTGTCTCCAGTATGTACGAAATACTACACATCAGAAAACCTAGAGAATGTTTCCACCTTTAAATATTTTAAATAAATACTTTACACTTTTTTATTTTTCCTCCAGTATTGAGAAAGGTTCTAGAAGCATTATGAAATCATAATTAATGATATTTACATCTCACCAGTCTCCTTGCCTACAAATGAGATTATCTCCATTGAGGTGGGGGCTGGCAGAGGTGTCTTAAATGAGTTAGAAACATAGCACTTCACACAGAGAAAAGATAACGAAGCTGAGGATGACTCAGAGGACCACCAGGTTATTAAATTAAACCAAAATAGAGCTCATATCCCAGAATACATCAGAGCTCGTGAGAGCTGGGAACTCGAAACACTGTATTCCTTTACCCCGCCTTTAT
>JADRCH010000006.1:28937916-28975061 GCA_019843965.1 Rhynchomys soricoides | reverse complement strand
CCTTTATTCCCTATGAAGAAGGGACTTGGATAGCAAACAATAGATTAATGATTGATAGCAAACAATAGATTAATGATAAAGCTTGCCCTGAAAGGACTCACCCACGGGTCTTAAATCCACCAAACTCAAGTTACCAGACCAGTGTCTACAACTGTTAGCCAATCCTAACTGAGTATATCAAGACCTTTATGTGTTTAGTAATTGATTTTAATCTAAGCAAAGTTCCCATGTACTGTTACGAATTCTCTTTTAAAGATACGAAACCTGAATTACAGAATGTTTGATGTCCCCAAGATCTCAGTGCCCAGAAGCAGAAGTGCAGAATATTAAAACAGGCCTCCAAAGTTTCAATCACCAAAAACTCTAAGCTAGCTGTAACTAGCTGTCAAAGCAGCCAATCTTGCCCCAGATTGTTCTAAAGGTTTTATCACTAAAAGAAAAAGACATTCCAACCGAGAGAGAGACAGACAGACAGAGAGAGAGAAAGGATCTCTCACAAGACTAAAGTGTCTTAGGATTTCTATTGCTATGATGAAACACCATGACCAAAAAGCAAGTTGAAGAGAGAAAGGGTTGGCTTACACTGTTAACATTGAAGGAAGTCGGGACAGGAAATCAAACAAGGCAGGACCTGGAGGCAGGAGCTGATACAAAGACCATAGAAGGGTGCTGCTCCCTGGCTTCCTTCCCCTGGCTTGCTCAGCTTTCTTATAGAACCCAGGACCACCAGCCCAGGAATGGCACCACCCACAATGGGCCAGAACCTCCCCATTGATCACTAATTGAGAAAATGCCTTATAGCTGGATCTCATGATGGCATTTCCTCAACTGAGACTCCTTCCTCTATGATGACCTGAGCTTGTGTCAAGTTGATTCAAAACCAGCCAGTACACTAAGTGGTTCTTACTTTTTTGAGAATCCTAAAGTGCACACTTTCCCAAACTGTAGCCATCCAAACATTACAGGTTGTGCCTGAAGATGTATGAGAAGGTCTCTCTGCTTCCAGTTCCCATCTTAAAAGATGTCAGTCTATCAATGAGAGACCATCTAGTTTTTCTTCTTTTTGTTCTGTAAAGCAGTTCCTTGGTTGCATCTCATGTCCTGAAAGGAAGGGACAGCAGCTGGTCCCCTTTGCCACCAGCTCTTGAGTAGCAGACTTCCTCAGTTTTGTCTCATACTTTTTTAAAGCAAATTTTCCTTTTTAAAAAAAAAAATTATGTGAATTTGTGTTCTGCCAGCAAGTATGTCTATGTGAGGATGTCAGATGCTATGCTCTGAAACTGAAGCTAAGGCAGTTGCAAGCTGTCATGTGTGTGGTGGGAATTGAAGCTACATCTTCTTGAAGAACAGTCAGTGCTCTTAACCGCTGAGTGATCTCTCCAGTCCCTGATCTTATGCTTTTGTCTTTGCCAACCAAACACAAACTGATTTGACCATGAAGTTCACAGTTATGTAATGATAAAAATAAAATACAATGTTTATGCTCTCAGTCTACTGTAATTACAGCAAACCTTCATTAACACACAAAACCCATGTTTGTTCTGGTAAGATAGAGCAAAGACTTCATTCAGAGTTGCAGGCCTTGATACAAGTCATTGCAAAATAAACATTCCCACATGGTTCCCCACAGGAGACCTTAAAGGAAATATTGGAGCTATCTATTATTCAATTTAACGGTCTCTGTCCTTAAGATAGATGGGGAAATGTCTCTGCAGAATGTCAAGATTAATGAGTTATATCATTTGTTCCAGATCTGCCACAATAGACCCAAGCTTTAAACTATCCTACATTCTCAGTAACTGTATCCCCACATAACCCTTATCTGTAAGGGTCCTGGAATTTAAAACATTACACTGTACAGTCTGTTTGTCAAGAAAAGCAAGAACTGCAGGAAGATAAACATTGCCACCTGCTGAGAGGAGAGAAATCAAAGCTTGTAAGCCAATAAACCCTGGAAACAGCAACATCTTCCAGGCTACATCAAAGGGACCTAATGCATCTTTGCTCTCCCCAATGGACACGTGACACGTGTGAGCAAATATTTAATTAAGCAACATGTCATATTTCCAATAAAAGAGCATTAAAGGTGGCTTTGTCCAAAGCAATGAATCCAACGTTTCCTTACAGGCAAAGTAAATGCCAGTCCTCGCCATTATTTTCTCTTCTGATTCCACAGAACATTTCTGGAATTTACATCTCTAACGGTTCACAAATCATACGAAAACCAATTTAGCACTTCCAGATAAGGGGAGAAAGTGAGGAGGGTAAAGAGATAAAGATGGGAAATAGAGTAAAAATCATCCCCACTTCTAAGCATGTGTTACCTACCACATCGCTGAGGCTCGCCGCTCCTATTCCTTCGCTCTTAGTAAACATACTGATTTATGAGGAGGTCTTGTAAACACAAAATAGAACAACTTTTAATCTTACTGTTTATTTCATAAAGAATCTTAAAAGGTGAGAGGAAGCTGGAGTAATTTCCAATTTTATTCAGTTTCTGTTCCTGGAGCCTGAGTGGTAATAAAATGGTAGCTTATAAACTGAACAGCAGTAAGACAGGAAGCTACAATATATTGAGGTCAGTGCTTATGATTTGGTGGCTAGAGAGGAAAAGAAGGAAAAGAGAGCAATCCTCTGTTGGCAGGAATGGAGCTTCTGAGGTGGCATCAAATGTAAAGGACAGAAAGGGTAAAACTACAGCCACGCCTCTGTAACCACGGAGTGCTTTAACCATAGATTCTACCAAATCTGGATCAAAACTGTATTTAGAAACTGTATTTATATGAGGAATATGGACCCACACCAATAATCTAAACTGACAATCTCCTCACTTCTTACTACTTCTGGCTCGATACAGAACCTTAAGAGATAGTTACTAGTTACAGGAACAAGACTTGCACAAGATCGAGCTAATAATGCTCCAGCCTGGAGTGGGAAGAGGCTCACCAGCCGTCACTCCAGGCTGAGCTGATACTCAGTTCATTTAATTAACTTAGCAGTTGATGGCTGCTAAAGTAAGGAGAATCTGGTGTGGCTCTGGTGCTATGTTCCACTGGATTGCCCCATACCCCTAAGTACATGGCCAGCAAAAATTAGACAGTGTTTGTTTTTCTTTTTTTTTTTTTAAGAAAAATAGATGTGAAATTGGGAGGGACAGATCTGGGAGGAATTGACTGGAAAAGAAGTGCTAGAATGATTGCCTAGCATGTGCTAACCCAAGGTTTGATCCTAAATACTGGGGAAAAGAAAAAGTAATACTTCAATGGTCATAAAGGCAAGAGGAATAAACTATTACCTGGCCATAGCGTCCTACAGCTTAGTTGGTTTGCGTGAATGTAAATTTCCTCAGATGAAGGAATGAGATGAAAACATACACAAGGTTTGTGAATACATGACTTAGACTGAGCCCAGAGCATTTCTATCTAACTATTCCTAGGCCTTAGTCTGGAAGCTTCTAGCCTCCATACAATCTAATACGCAAGCCCAGACCTTGGAGGCCTCAGCTTCTAGCCTGTCTACTAACATAAACCTAGAATGGTTCAGCCTCAGAGACTTAGTGCTGAATAAGCTCACCCTTTCCAGTTCTTTCTCATCTCTGGATGGCTGATTCAACTCAGCTGTTCTGGCTCAAACTCCTCTCCAGGCTTGTTGATTCAAATTGGCTTCTCTTGGCTTCTGACTAGATTGCTCTGTTTGGAAAGATTGCCTCTGAATCCCAGGAACTGAAATGAACTGCACTGAATTGAAATGCTTCAAAGTGAACTAAGCATAACTGAATTCAACTCCCTCTCCTTCGCTGCCCTTTCAGTAGCCTCTTTTACCTGTCCTTTTAGAGTTTGGCATATCCTATCTCTGACTCATTCTGTCAAATCATTCTCTGGTCATTTTGTCTGCCCCTCAATTAGATGTCATTGTTTGGGATTAAAGGTGTGTGTTAAGGGTGTGTCTGTATTCCAGCCAGATCACATCTTTGGATAAGATCCTTTGCCAAAGCAGCCAGGTTGTCAGAATAAAATTCCTCTACAGGTTCATAAGACATTGAACATCTACTAACTGTACATTGGTTGACTCTTTTGAATGGTGTAACAACATAGTCACATGACTGTCCTAGTTTGCTTTTTCTGTTGCTGTAATAAAACACTGAACCAACCAATGTCACGGAGATAAGGGTCTATTTGGCTTATACTTCCACATCCTAGTCTGTGGTTGAGGGATCATCAGGGCAGGAACTCAAGGCAGAAACTTGGAGCAGAAATCAACAGAGGAATGCTTGCTCCCTCTAGTTTGCTCAGCTGCCTTCCTTATAGAACTGAGGACAAGATGCCCAGTGATGACATGGTCCACAGTGGACTGGATCCTTCTACATGAATTAGCAATTCAGATGTCCCATAGACATGCCCATAGACCAATACAACAGAGGCAATTCCTCACCTGGGGTTCTCCCTTCCCAGATATGTTAAATTGACAGTTAAAGCTAACTATAACACATGACGTAAAGCTATGTGTCTACTTCTTTAGAGTCTTAAAAGTAGCTACCACTGTGAAGAAAAAAATAATTTATTAAAGTGTTGGAGAAACAGTATCGGCATGCAATAAATGAAACTGTATCTTTATTGCACTGATTTGGATCTAGAACATATTCTGAAATCCCATGTGTTAAATTAGGCTTGATTTTCAGACTGGTCTTACAGGGAGGTGGGGGAAACCTTAAGAAATAAGGCTAAAAATGACCTGGAGGCTCCAGGTCAGTGGGGACATGATCCCTCAAGAGGGATTGTGGGACCTCCTCAGTCAGTGTCTCTCTTCCCCCTCCCTTCCTCTCTTTCTCTCCCTTCCCACTCTGTCTCTTCTTCTTTCTTCCCTTTCTTCTCCCTCCCCCACCTTTAAAGATAAATGACTTTGCTGTGCCAATGATGACTCTCTTCTCCTTTATTTCAAGCCCAGGAGTAACTGGACCAACCAGTCCTGTACTGAAACTTCTGAAAAGAATGGACAAAATCAAACCTTTTCATAAGTTAATTCTTATTATCTTAGATATTAAATCATGGGATGGATAGTTAGCTTTCCAAATACTGTACATTATTCACAAAAGTCAGCTCAAAATCCATTGGAAATTTTAACACAAGGACCTGAAACCATAAAACTCAAAGAGCCATCATCAAAATGTACAGTGGCACTGGTCTTGATGGTGAATTTGGGGGAATGATCCCAGAAGCACAGGAAGCAAAAACAGAAAGGGAGGCAGGGCTGGTGAGATGACCCAGTGGGTAAAGGCAAAGGCACTTGCTGACAAGCCTGAAAACCTGACTTCAGTCATCAACCCTGGGGCCCAAAGGGTAGAAGAGAATTGACTATTAAGTTGTCCTATGACTTACACATGCACATAGTAAACAAACAAATAAACTAAAATAAATAAATGAAAAGAAAGTGCACATACATAGACATGGAGAATAGCCTTACTTAGCCTTAAGAAAGAGGGAAATTCTGGCATCTGTGAAAATGGAAGCTATGGGGGACAGTGTGCTAATGAAATGATCCAGGCAGTGAAATATAGACAGTGCACAATCTCACACATATACTGAACCTAACAGAAGCCAAAGCCAATAGAAACAGAGTAGACAGATGGTAACCAGGGACTTGAGAGTGGCTGAAGTAGGGAGATATTGGCCAAAGGGTAAAAACTTATAGCTAAATGATGAATAAGTGGAAGTTTAAGGTACACTGTGGTGATGGTGTGCTTGTGGATATTTTTTAGTAGATTTAACCATTGTCACTTTGAGAAATAAACAATGGATCGTTAAAGGTGTGTGCCTATTTATACATTTATTATGAATGTATTATGCATCTGCCTATCTTTATGTATGCCACATACGTGCAATCAACCACAGAAGACAGAAGAAGAAATCAGACCCTTGGAACTTGAGTCTCAGTTCATTGTGAGCTGGCTGATATGGGTGCCAGGAAATAAACCTGGGTCTTCTGACTGCTCTTAACTGCTGAACCATCTCACTAGCACCTCAAGATAATTTTAATATTTTAGCAACTATTTGATTGTTTTCTCTTATACTTCAGAATTTTTAATTTTAGCAATCCAATTATCTGCTCTATTTAACAAATCCTTAGAGATTAAAAAAAAAATAAAGCTACCTACATGTATTCTATTCCACTTTCAATGCAGAATATATTTGCTTGTGAGAATCATTTCATTCTTTGATCTCTTATCCTCCAAAGATGATGAAACATATAGTCATAAGAAATTTTGTCTAAAAACTTTATTGAAGAGATACTGTAACATCAGCCTTCAGGTACACTCTAGAAGATTCTAGAATCTAGAAGAAGTGCTGTTAAGGCACTGTGACTTCATTTGTCAGTATCCTGGTGCTATTGAAACACAAAACACAACGGAAACAATTAGTGACATTTACCACATATTAGGCTTGCTCCTGCCATAACCTTTAGATAATGTCAGGAAACGATGAATGCTCATTGGCTTTCATGGTCATGTCTGTGAGGTGAAGGGCAGGCTGTTCCGTGGGTAAGTTGCATGAAAAGAGGAGGCAGAGGAAATAGGCTCACTTGTTCTCTGGTGGTTCAAGTTCTTGATCACTGTTGCCAACAGCCCTGCTCCATAGCTGAGCTCTATGGTCAACGCCAGATCCTGCAGGAATTGTCCTTGCTGCCTGAGGAAACAAACAAATTGCATGATCATTTCCCCCTTATCATATTTCTGTTGCTCTCTCTTCTAACAGGTGGACTTTCTCCTGAGTCACCACTACTCAGCCAAGTGTGAAATGTGAAGCTTTCCAAATAATAACCCACCAGGAAGTCACGCAATTGCTGACAGTTGGGAAAACATTCAATACATATTATTTTTCCTACGTGTTAGCACTTTAGCAAAAAAGATCCAAGAAAAAAATTTCAATTTAACAATGCGTCTCTTCAGGGCTATAAAACCATCTGGGAAAAATGATGGTCCTGATTTGTTTGGGTTATTGGATCCACTACCATCAGCTGGGCAGTAACCACCTTACCTACAGCATCAGAATCAAAAGTCAAAAACACTTACCATCAGTGGCAGAACACTCTCTTGTGAATCCTGGTGCAACTACATGGGACCTGCTACGGTGGCTAATACCTCCAACTCTACCACTGGGAGGCTACGGCAGAAGGATTGCTGCACTTCTGAGGCCAGTCTGCACTACATAGCAGGGTAAGGGCACCCGGGGATACACATCAAGACTGTCTCAAAACACATTTTTTAATAATGCCAAACAAAAAATCAATTCTATAATGGTAGTAAAATGAAATTCCAAGATAAGCCAAGCACCATGGGAAACCAAGCCAAGGTCAACCGTGAAATCCTTTTAGCATCCTTCTAAAAATCTAGTAGCCAAGTTTAAAGGAAAAGCAGGTCGGCGTTTGATGTGCATTTCTCCCATACCTGTAATGACTATATTCCCTTTGTAGTTGAAAGCACATGAAAATATTTCATCAGTGTGCCCCTCAAGGACCTGGAGGCACTGGCCAGTCTGAACATCCCAGATTCTGGCTGTCTTATCAGAGCTGCCCGTCAGGAGCCGGTTTCCTTGGGGATTGAAAGAGATCTGCAAAGTAGCAAAAGAGAGGATAACAGGTTGACTCTGGGTTAACCACAGAGTTCCATCATCAAAAGGAGGGATGAGCACACACACATTTTCCCTCGGATAGAATTTCTTTTTAGAACAATTTCTTTCTGGTGGGAAAAATATAGGGACTAGTATCTGAAAAATGAAACTTAGATGCTAATATTTTAATCTCTCTCTTTCTCTCTCTCTCTCTCTCTCTCTCTCTCTCTCTCTCTCTCTCTCACACACACACACACACACACACACACACACACACACAATTCTATCCACGAAAGACCAAAGCACCTGTATACTTTGAGTGTTCCTCAACAGTTTCTTCCCAAAGACTCAATGGTTCCTTCCTCACCCACAACAGAAGCAGAACCAGGTTGTAGATGAAGACAAAGGCTCTATCTGTAATGTCCAATGTCACCTCTGCAACACAATGTTCTATTGACTTGTCCTCCATCTGTGCCACAGAAAGAGTAGACGCCCAGGGCAGGGCTGCAAGAGGATTTTCACCCTTTAACACTCAAAATGCATCACTTTCAGATAATACATTTGGATGCTCCCCGAGGACCAGGCACTCTTCTTCAGTATCCGAGTGGCAGAGGGACCTGCCGCTGGCCCTTGTATTCCTCCAGTAAGTCCCAGTTAGAGCCCCTCTATATTTATCAGAAGACAATGTTTGGAGCCACTTCCACTGGAAATGAAAGTAGGAGGAGGACAAAGCTGTGTCCACAAAATGCCTAGCATGGTAAAAATTCTCAAAGGGGTGATTAATGATACCACACTCCTCTAAGCCATCCTGTTGAAACTCACTGGGCCATACACAAAACTAGAATAGGGCTAATTAGAAATAGGAAGAGGATCCACAAGAGAGGAAGCAGGACAGGAGAGGGGAGTGGGGATAGACATGATTGCAATACATTATACACATGTAGAAAAATGTCATGATAAATCCACTATTGTGCATACTGAATATAACCTGACGTTTTAAGCATTCTGTGAATTAACAAATGAAATACTAAATACAGTAATTTAATGAGCAACAGATTCAAACTTTCCTTATAGTCACATGGTCACAAAAATAAACATGTACTCCTTGGGGTAAAATGCCAATCATGATGGTAGCTCCTTAGCCAGGCACTCAGGAACACGGCCCAGGCTCCCCTTCCTTGCTTTACTTTCCTACACCCTACTGCAAACCCCCTTATCTCTCAGTCCATGAAGTGGTCAGTAGCCCTCATTGCCACAGATACCAGCCCTTACCACAGGGTAATGGCCACCAGCAACAGGGGCAAAGGATGGAGGGATGGAAAGACACATGGGCAATGTTGGAATCTGGCTATAAGCTTCAGAGGTCGGAAGTAATCAAGTTATTATTTCATAAAGAAGGTGCAGATAAGATCTCACCTGTAAAACCAAAAATTTGGGCTGATCGAGGAAGCAAGAGCCCCTAGTCCCAGCATACTCTGCCATGTTCTGGGGACATATACAAACCTCAGTCTCTCACTGAGTAGCTCTGTTCTGTGAAGATTCTAAAACCTTTTCAATAAAACCCTAAGATACAGCCCTGGAGATTCAAAATAGGTTATTTTATACATTGTCAAGTATTTCCAAACATCACTCCCTTCATTATATCTAATTCACAGATCCCTTGAGGCACCACATGCTTTTTTGAATAATACAAACTTGATTGTTTACTAAAGCTACAAAAAAGCACTTTGCAAACCCCTTAAACTGCTGAGTTGGGTATTTTCAGCTAATTAAATATTTGCTGATGTTTGAAAAGAATACTGTTTTATGCTTTTTAAGTGTTTAGACAGGTTGGTTTTTTTTTGTTGTTTTTTTTGTTTTTTTGCTGAATCAGACAGGACATGCTTAAAAATAAAGGCTTAGGTGGTTGAGTTTTGGAGCAGGATGATATAATTAAAGACATATTAGTATCTTGGTCCCAATACATCTGCTTGGGGGTGGGGGAGGTAAGGGGTTTGTTTTGGGTTTTGGTTGCTTGAGACAGGGTGCCATTTTTAGTCCAGGATGGCCTTGAACTCCTGATCCTTCTGTCTCTGCCTCCAAAGGACTGGAATTACAAGCATATGTCAACAGACCCAGCTAACACTTCTCAGATGTAAAGATTCTAGGTGTTAGGTCACCACCACTAAGTGTAGCTTCACTCTCTGTGAAATAAATGAGCTTGTAGGTATTATGAAAGAAAAATTAACTGAAATTCTTAGATTCCTAATAAGTCAGCTGTTTTTAGGTAAAGTCTAGCCTGATTCATTCATATGTCTGCTGTCCAACAGGAAGCCCACTATTGGTAATAGATGAAGGAGAGAAAGTGAGCAGCCAGGAATTTATGTAATGGTAGACAATCAATGGTAGTTTTGAGAGACCAGCTCTTTTGAGTTCAGACTCCATCTTAGAGAACCCCACCTAAGGTTAAACTTGAGTTACTAACAGGCTGCTTGCTCCCTGGCACCAGTTTCCAGGTTATCTCAGAACAAGACCTGTATCTAACACAAGTTTCCAGGTTACCCACCAAGACCTGCATCTAGCACCAGTTTCCAGGATACTCCCCAACAAATCTGCACCTCCAGGTTATAAGCCCGCCCCCAATACATCACTTCCTAACAACCACCAATCACAAGAAAAACAGAAGTTTATGGTCTGGCTCCCAGCACCAGCCAATTATGTTAAAGGCCATAATGGCTACCCCAATCAGATGTGTGCCAGGCTAGATACCCTTTCTTGCCTCCATAAATACCTGTTTAAAATTAGACTTGGGGCTACACCCTCCAGTTCTTCTGTGTCAGTGATGATGGTGTGTCTCAGGCTCGAGACCCTAATGTGATTGCATCAGAATCAGCTCCTTGGTGGTCTTTTGGGGTTCACGAATGCTTCCTAGCACAACACTTTAAGTGAAAATTCATCTTAAAATGATGATAAAGTGCAGACATGACATAAAAAAAAAAAAAATCCAGTGCTGTGTCTCCTCAGTCATTCACATTGAATACCATTTTCAACTCAACAAGGGCTCAGAAGCATATCATTCTGTCCACTTCACTTGGCTTTATTTGTGTTCTCTCTACCTCAACTCATTTACTGTCAGAAACATTACTTCACCACCTGACCCATATTAATATGTTGGATATTTTGAAGGTACATTGTAACATGTTAGCTCAGAGGGTTAATTTGTAATCTCTACTATCATAAAATTTTTAACGGTAAACACACTGCTTCAAATGAGATGGCAACTCACCTTTGAGATTTCTCCTTCATGGCCTTCCAGTTTGGTTATACACTTTCTTGTGGTTGCATTGTAAACTCTTGCTGTTCCTTTTGGAGAGAGATGGAATATACATTAGTCGATCTGAAATGCAGGACTCCATGTTACCTAAAAGTCTATCCTCTGACAAATGAGCTCTAGACTGTTTGTCCTTCCTGTGAGCTGTACTCAACCCTCTAAATGCAGAACAGCCTGGACATGACTTGTTCTTTGTCTCTCACACTGTTGGAAGAGATCTTGGGCTTCCAAGAATAAGAAGGAGTATATTATTTCATACATATGCATGAAATAAGAAAAGAAAATGAAATAGATAAAATGATTTTAAACGTTCTATTAGAATTGGTATGATTCCAAACATAAAGCATACAGCTAGAATGCTTCACAACCCAGTAACACCACTTGCCCCAGAAATGTGAGGCAACTTAAAAAGGAAAGCTAGGACTTGAGATTAAATATATGATGTCCGGATTCCCCATGACATCATAGCTAGGTACAAAACAGGATGAGAATGAACTCAGAAGCCAGACTGCTAAGCTCACATCCCACCCCATAACTTTCTAATGCTATATCCTGACACAGGCTACTGTAGATACTTTATGTGTGCTTTAGCTCCCTCAGCTCTGAAGTGAGGACAGCAGTTATACCAACCTGTGTTAATTACCTGTTGCTGTGTGGCAAACTGTTTAGAGATATATACATGAGATAAATAAATAAATACCATCTCAATGCTTCTTAGGAATCAGAAGAGGTTTAGAGAATACTCCAAAAGAAGAAGAGACTATTCTGAAACACCATTTTATAGAACAATGAAAGAACAGAATTCATACTGGAATAAATAGCAAATAATAAGCAAATAAAAACTAGAACTGAACTTTAGTAAACTCTTCACACACACACACAGCCTGCTGATCCGCCAGCCCTGTCCCCAGCCACTGTGTGACTTCCAATATTCTATGCAATCTAACATTTTATAGAATAAATATGTATGAAGGATCATGTCCTGTCTTGCTTCCCATAACATAACTTCATGGGAACTATGTTGAATTATCCACAGTAAGATAAACTCCAACATAAAATCACAGAGTTTTCAAGGATGTGATGTAGCCAGTGTATATTATGTGTGCTTATCAGGAAAGAGGAAAAATTATGTGGCATTTCACATGATTCTAAAGGACATGATTCAGGATAGAGCTTGTCATCATGCATGGTAGACAGAGGCAGCTGAAATATGAGTTAATGCAGTAGTGAGATGAAGTATCACACGACTTTATGAAATGTCATCAAGAACTAGACCCAGTCTAAAGCCCACCAGTGTTTACTCTGGATATGCCATGTTATATAGAATCATACATCATTCTCAAAGATATGCTATGTATTTCCTATGATAACTTAAGCAGATTGTTTAAGTATTTATTTTATTTTGAATTATGTGTGTTTGTATGTGTCTCTGTGTAGGTAGATATCATAGGTAAGTGCAGGTGACGGGAAAAACGGGAAGAGAATGATGTATCCAATGGAATTGAAGGTGCCATCAGTTGTGGACCACCCAACACGATTGCTGGGAACCAAATTTGGGAACAAGAGCAGCAAGCACTCTTGGCCACTGAGCCATCTGAGCAGCCCATCTTATGCAGATTTCAAAGTGATAGAAAGCATATGCTACTGAGCCGCATGTAACTTCACTAACTAATGGAGCATAATGAGGTAGCAGGCAAGATGTCAAACATATTACACATAGAAAGTGTAGCCTCCCTGAGGTCTTCAAGGGCATGACACGGTTAGTATAGTGTTACACATGATCCCTGGGAAAGAAAAACCAGTCATTTTGTTGCATAATATATGATACCAGAAGCTGTCATTGAAGTCGCATATCCATGTGTGTGGTTAAGCATGTTGTATTGTATGATAGAATGCATGAAGAAAAGTGTCACTCATATCCATTGCATCACAGATGCAATGTCATAAAGAAATGCCATGACTTATTGAAGAATCAAAGTGGAATGTGGTGCTCAGACATCATCTTTATGAGATGGCAGAGACATACACGGGGTCAGCATACAGAGCCTCAGAATAAACTTGGTAGAAAGCTGTGGGGTGTTTCACCCCACTACGTCCATAGCTCAAACTACAGAAACTGGTAGTCAGTGAGACTGTCTAAATGTGGTGTAATACCAGGAAGGGGTTTTCGGAGAGAAGAAGAAACAGTACAACATATATGGATCCCTAGAGATACGGAATTTATATAATATTAAAGCTATGATACAGAAAAGAGAAAGCATGGAGCCTGGAAAAATAGATAAACCACACATAGTATCACATTACATTTGTCCAAGAAGGCATGAAACTCATAGTATATATAATACATGGTCATATACTATTCATATAATATGTATGTTATAATAGTATATATTACACATGCATAGCAAGGCACCACACATGACACATACATGCCTAAATATGTTACTCATTAATCAAAAGATGGCATAGATATGATACATTTTAAAACACTGTGATAAAAGATAAATATATAATACTCTTGTATCATAAGTGGACATCAAACGTATATGACATATGACATTTCACCAAATGTGCTTTTCAAGGAGATGATGAGATAGTATCTCAAGTCGTTTTCAAGGCATTAGATCTGACATAAGATAACATAATTCTTGGGACATAGGAAGATCAGACAGACACAAAGAATCACCAGACATTGTAATTTGGGATATGGAGACATAATCCAGTACCACTTGTGGCCATCAAAAAGATAACAGAGGCAGTGCATGGTCTTTCTAGACATTAGGCACACACAGTGAAGATTTCTGTGTGCCTATCAAGGATATAATGCAATATATTATGAGGCCTGGCTATAAAAAAGAACATCAAAAACATAGTGCAGAAACATAAAGAATGATTCATCTTAGTATACCAAGCATCAGAAAGATGGCATTGCCTCATTAAATACCAACTTATGTTTGTTTGTTTGATTGGTTGGTTGGTTGATTGGCTGGCTGGCTTTTTGAGTAGTCCTGGATATCCTGGAAGTCACTATGTAAACCAGGCTGGCCTGGAACTCATAGCAATCTGCCTGCCTCTGAGCCCTTTCTCTAGCTCCTGCTCATAACTATCTTTGTTCAAAGTTACAGAACTATGTTATGAGAAGTGATATTTCAATGGTTGATTCTGCAATATTGAATTCATTCATACAAATTTCTAAACTTACACAGTATGGTAGTGTTTAGTGAAGACGGGTCCTGTGAGGCATAAGACTGTTTATTATAAACTAAGGAAGGAATGTGACCACCAACAAAGGAGGAACAGGAAGCAGGTAAAGGACTAACAAGAACTAAAATCATTTCAAAGGATAGCATTTGGATAACTTTTCTTTCCTGATACCAATATTTTCTTCATGCCATAGTATATAGGACTATGAGGTCTTAGACAAAAAGTAGACATAGATCACAAATAGAGAGTTCAGGAGAGGCCCACACATGTGGCCCCCACCCTACTGCCCACTCCAGTCCAACTGGAGAAATAAAATGTCATGTTGATGTGGATATGGGAAACAATGAGCTCATAATTGTACTTACTCCACATACAGAAGCTACTGCAATAAAATGTAAAAGCAAAAGCTATAAAATATGTTATGTATTACAAAATATATGATTATATGTTATATCTTGCTGCTGCACATAATAAGTTCCCCAAAACCTGTGGGGTTAAGGATGTTTCATTCCTTACTAGTTACTAGACGAAGGACTCAGGGGGCTTTGCTAGATAAGGGTTTCTTTGCTGGGATTGAAGCAGTGTGCCACCAAGCCCAGCTTAAATATCATTCTTTATCCAAAAGTACATAGCAACATCACATGATGTCTAAGTTCATGAATAATATATATAGGGTAAAATATATGGATATTGCAAATCATATAATATCATTATACATTATTATCAAAAAAGGGTGAAAGTAGAGTTTGAAGGCCTATCAGAGATGCAAATAATAACAAGGCATTACATATTTGTCACAATAGGTCACACTAAGACCGTACCATGACATAAAATTTAAATATGAGGCACACTGTATTTTTAATCACATGTTTTGTCATGTATATGGAGTAGACATCATTTTGTGACACCAGAGAGTTTTAACCATACATAGCAAAATTACACATGGATATCAAAGAGGAAAGATAGACTACAGCTCCACATGTAGTATTTTATAGTGTTTAACTACAGTGTAACATGATGCATAGTTGTCATAGATGTTACTTACAGAAGAGAATCATGCATGATTATAGGAGATTATGAAGATATCCAAGTCATATAATTGGCAAGGGGATGACATATTAATACAGCATTGTATATGATCTTCAAGGAGATTACATAAGCATTGTTCATAGCTGATACAGTCAGTGTGAAAATAAACCCAGGTACAAAAGAGATGATACATCATAGTATAATATAATTATTCAATGGATAATGTGACATTGAGATTAACTATACCAAGCATAGAGTAAGATATTGTCAATATAGACAATATCTCTATGTAGCAATCCCTATATATGTAGCAATATAGAGAATAAGATTTTTCTAGTAGAGATTATACAGATATACATACACACATTCAACAGGATCATGTAGAATAAGATATTGTCAGTAAACATCATGTAGCTATAGATAGATAAATAGAAATAGACAGACACAGAGATATATATACACATATGTATATATATGTATCATATAAAGTTACTGTCACTAGAGATCATACAGATATATACTATAGCATCATATAGAGTAAGAAATTGGCAGTAGAGCTCGTGTGTGTGTGTGTGTGTGTGTGTGTGTATTGCATGCATTATGAGGTAGAAAAATGTAGCAAATAACCTAACATAAATTTCAAGAATTTTAAAATTTTACTGTAGTGTCAGAGGTGTTTTTTAAACATATGACTCTGACATATTGTGGCATAGACATGCTCATCTGGAAAGTGTGGTTGACATTGTGGATTCTCATGACTGATCATCAGTGAGGTGACGATATACTGTCATTTGTGGATAGAATAGAAGGGGCATTAATTTCACACACAACATTCTTAGATGTCATTTATACATTGTAAGGATCATGGGTGGTATTCAAAAAGATTAAACATAGAGTAATACCACACATAGGCACTTGTGTGACTGTTCATTGTAAGGCCATAACTGGTCATCAAAGTGACAATCAAGAGCACAGTGTTGGAAATGAACATGAAGGAGACTTCATGGATATTGTATATCATCGAGAACAGGGTCACTCAATATTACAGCGCCATTTGTAGTTAACAAGTGGCATTATATGATGACCAGGTCAATGAATGGTACAAAATCAGAATTAGGACTTGGGGTTTCAAAAACATGTATGGTCATCATATGATGTTATATTTACCTATGAACAAGGGAATGAAAGCATGCTATAGAAAATGTTTTTCAGAAGAATTTGACAGACATGGTAGAGCAATAAATTATTTATAAAGAGTTAACACAACTTATTATGGTAACATCAATAGTGGTCAAGTGGATAATCCCCAGAGAATGAAGTATTGTATGCAATCATCAAAGAGATAATTGTGAACATGACACCATATGTATGGAAGACATCAAGATCTGCACAAACGTGTGGCTCCACCAAGGAGGTGACACAGACAATGCAAAACATTACATGTGACCCTCAAGAATGCAACATGAATTCAAGATTTGTGACACAGTCAGCAATGCCCTCTATGCAGAGACTGAAGCAGGAAGATCACAAGGTCAGGCCATCAGGGCTACAGAGTAGATTCAAGTCCAATATGGATGAGTTACAGAGATCTTATCTCAAAATAAAAAACTAAGGGGATATAACTCAGTGATAAAGTGTTGCTGAGCTCACATTAAACTCTAGATTCAATCTCCCAATAACACACATAGGAAACCAATGTGACATGGACACACTGTGGTGACATACATGGAGTTAAGGCACATGTTTCAGCTCTCTGGGAGATGGAGCATGGTATGGAGTCCATCACATTTATTTCCAAGGAAATATAAACTCCTCCATAGCTTTGATCTGTCAAATGATGCCTTACCGTCCGCAGAAGCTGTTGCAATAAGTTTCCCAGTATAATCAAAGCAGCTGTCTAGGATTTCATCCTCATGGCCTGTTAAGGTTGCTACACATTTCCCACTCATGGCATCCCACAACTGAAATTGGGAGAAACAGAAATCATCAACTAAGCAACTGAATTCCTCCCCAGAGTGGGAGAAACATGCAGTGATCTTCAATACGAGTGAGTCTTACCAAAGAACTGTGTTGAAAAGGACACATAATTCTCTCTAAATAGTTCATTCCACTTTGATCTATGACCTAAGACCACGGCCAACCATTTGGTCACAGGAAAACCAAAGCAGACATTTAGACTTTTCTACAATGTTAAGGAAAAAAAACCATCCCAAGTGGTATTTCTTCAGACACCAGCATTAAGGGATCTTTTCTGTAACAATGAAATGGTGATGAGGGGCTTGATCCCAAACTATGACGACAGAAAATGAAAAGTGTACCATACGATTGAAGGTTTTATGTATAAAATCAAGTGGCAAGTGGTTTCAGCCTCTCAGTAATTATTTTTGAAGTGAAGAGGCTCAATGCCAGGAAAAAACTTATTTGAGGCTCCTTGAGGGCCCTGCCAGTATGAACTGTGCATACTAAATAAACAGTGGGACACTGGGTAAAATTAACATGGCTTTTCAAACAAGACCATTACTGCCTTTGAAGCAATCAAAATCATTTTATCACCTCAAGGTTCCTTCAAGCTATGGAAATTGGAAGCTTAAAATAAAAGTTAGCAATTATTATTTATTTATTTTGTTGTTGTTGTTTTACTTTATTTATTTTTCCTACTTTATTTACATTTCAAATGTTTCCTCCTTTCCAGATCTCCCCTTTGGAACCTCCCCATTCCCTCCCCCACCCACCCATCCACTCTCATTTTCCCTCCTTGGCATTCTCCTATACTGGAGCTAACACCCTCAGGCCCAAGAGCCTCTCCTCCCCCTGATGGCTAACAAGACACTCCTCTGCCACATATGTGGCCAGCACCATGGGTCCCTCCCTGTGTATTCTTTGGTTGGTGATTCAGTGTCCAGGAGTATCGGGGGGTCGGGCCAGTTGCCACTGTTGCTGCCTCCCTGGGGATGCAAACTCCCTCAGCTCCTTCAGTCCTTTCTCCAAGTCCTCCATCTGGGACCTCACACTCAGCTCTACTGTGGCTGCGAAGTGACTCTTGGGTATTTCGAACTTTTGGGATAATAACCACTTATCAGTGAGTACATACCATGTTCATTCTTTTGAGACTGAGTTACCACACTCAGGATGATATTTTCAAATTCCATCCATTTGCCTGTGAAGTTCATGAAGTCATTGTTTTTAATAGCTGAGTAGTATTCCATTGTGTAAATGTACCACATTTTCTGTATCCATTCATCTGTGGAGGGACATCTGGGTTGTTTCCAATTTCTGGTTATTATAAATATGGCTGCAATGATCATAGTGGAACATGTGTCTTTATTACATGGTGGAGCATCTTCTGGGTATATGCCCAGGAGTGGAATAGCTTGATCCTCAGGTATTATGTTCATTTTTCTGAGGGTCCGACAAACTGATTTCCAGAGAGGTTGTATCAGCTTGCATTCCCACCAGCAATGGAGGAGTGTTCCTCTTTCTCTACATCCTCGCCAACATCTGCTGCCACCTGAGTTTCTGATCTTAGCCATTCTGACTGGTGTGAGGTGGAATCTCAGGGTTGTTTTGATTTGCATTTCCCTGATGACTAAGGATGTTGAACATTTCTTTAGGTGCTTCTCAGCCCTTCGAGTTTCCTCAGTTGAGAATTCTCTGTTTAGCTCTCTTTCCCAATTTTTGATAGGGTTATTTGGATCTCTGGAGTCTAGCTTCTTGAGTTCTTTATATACCTTGGATTTTAGCCCTCTATCAGATGTAGGATTGGTAAAGATCTTTTCCCAATCTGTAGGTTGCCATTTTGTCTATTTACAGTGTCCTTTGCCTTACTTTCTTTGTAATTTCATGAGGTCCCATTTGTTGATTCTTGATCTTAGAGCACAAGCCATTGGTGTTCTGTTCAGGAACTCCCCCCACCCCATGCCCATACGTTCCAGAATTTTCCCCACTTTCTCTTCTGTTAGATTCAGTGTATCTGGTTTTATGTGGAGGTCCTTGGTCCACTTGGACTTGAGCTTTGTACAGGGAGATAGGAATGGATCAGTTTGCATTCTTCTACATGTAGATTGCCAGTTGAACCAGCACCATTTGTTCAAGATGCTGTCTTTTTTCCACTGGATGGTTTTAGCTCCTTTGTCAAAGATCAACTGACCATAAATGTGTGGGTTCATTTCTGGGTCTTCAATTCTATTCCATTGATCTACCTGCCTGTCACTGTACCAATACCAGGCAGTTTTTATCACAACTGCTCTGTAGTACAGCTTGAGGTAAGGGAGGCTGATTCCCTCAGAAATCCTTTTATTGTTGAGAATAGTTTTTGCTATCCTGGGTTTTTTGTTATTCCATATGAATTTGAGAATTGCTCTTTCTAAGTCTTTGAAGAATTGAGTTGGGATTTTGATGGGGATTGCATTGAATCTGTAGATTGCCTTCAGCAGGACGGCCATTTTAACTATATTATCCCTGCCAATCCATCCTTTGTGTTTTCATGACACATTTCCTTGAAAAATACTGTTTTAGAATTTTTTCTAAGGAAGCATAACAGAAGGGCATTTTGATTCAAGGCATTGTAATAGTGGTGCTTTGTACATCTCTGCTCCTACAAAGGATGAGGTCATGAGTTACCTAATCACTAACTCTTTCCTTAACAAAATATTTAACTTTAGCTACAGTAAACAAGTAAAACTCAGGTAATGGTAATTATTTAAACCTGGGCATCTGAGATTCTTTCATTCTATAGAATCCCCAAGTAATACATCTTCCTATCATGCACAGTCAGAAACCCATTTTCATAGCCGATAGACCCCACCCATCCACCTAATGGTCCACCTTACAAGCAGATGCCCATTATAGTCAGAGTCTACATTGATGGGAGGAGTGGTCCTTTCCTGCTCTTCTATTGGAGTCAGAGGGATTTAGAATCAGACGGGGTTCAGTGCAGAATTCTATCAGACCTTCAAAGAAGACCTAATACCTATACTCTTCGATCTATTCCACAAAATAGAAACAGAAGGAACACTACCCAATTCATTCTGTGAGGCCACAGTTACACTGATACCAAAACCTCACAAAGACCCAACAATAGAAGAAAACTTCAGACCAGTTTCCCTTATGAATATCGATGCAAAAATACTCAATAAAATTCTCGCAAACCAATCCAAGAACATATCAAAACGATCATTCACCCATGATCAAGTAGGCTTCATCCCAGGGATGCAGGGATGGTTCAATACCCGGAAATCCATCAATATAATCCACTAAATAAACAAACTCAAAGAAAAAAACCACATGGTCATTTCACTAGATGCTGAAAAAGCATTTGACAAAGTTCAACATCCCTTCATGATAAAAGTCTTGGAAAGATCAGGAATTCAAGGAGCATGCCTAAACGTAGTAAAAGCAATATACAGTAAACCCGTGGTCAATATCAAACTAAATGGAAAGAAACTCGAAGCAATCCCACTAAAATCAGGGACTAGGCAAGGCTGTTCTCTCTCTCCCTATCTATTCAATATAGTACTTGAAGTTCTAGCTAGAGCAATTAGACAACAAAAGGAGGTCAAAGGGATACAAATTGGAAAGGAAGAAATCAAAATATCACTATTTGCAGATGATATGATGGTATACTTAAATGACCCGAAAAACTTCACCAGAGATCTGCTACAGCAATTATTATTTATAAGTCGATGTTTAACTGTGTGCCCTCTTTGAAGTCTGTTAGTTATGATGATGAATACCTGACACAATATAAAGGATAGAGACACCTTACAAAGCAAGGCTGACTCTGGGCTCACCATGCAGGTCTTGTCCATGGAGCCTGTTAGTATTAGAGAGCAATCCCAATTGAACAGAGCGCTGCTGATCTCAGCACAGTGGCCAATTAAAGTGTGCACCTTCCTGAAAGACATAAATAGTCACCACTGGTAAACAATGTCCTGGTTTCATTTCTGTTGTGACAAACCACCCTGAAGAAAACACTATAGGAGAAGAAGGGCTTATTCACTCATTCCAGGAGACAGCCTGTCAACTCAGGGAAGCCAAGGCAAGGACTCAAACAGCTGGCCACATCTCTGAGGGAAGCAAGCATAGCCCATACCCCATGCCTCCCACTTGATTCTGCTTCTGTTCAGATGCTTTCTTACACCGGATAGGGCCCACCCCAGGAAAGGGTGCTACCCATATCCAGGGTGGATCTTCCCAACTTAATTAACAATCAACACAGTCTCCCACAGGAGTGCCCCTGAACAATTCCTCACTCAGAGTCTCTTTCCCCAGGTGACTCTAGGTCAGGGATTCTGAACTTGTGGCTATCAACCCTTTTGGCAACCCTCTATCCCCAAAAATGTTTATGTTATAATTCATAACAGCAGCAAATTAGTTACAAAATAGCAACAAAAATAATGTTATGGTTGGGGGTCACCACAAAACAAGGAACTGTATTAAAGGGACATAGCATTAGGAAGGTTGAGAACCACTGCTCTAGGTCAGGTTAACAATAAAAACTACCTCAGGTGCTTTTACTACAACACATGCACATACGGTCAATCCCAGTTGTCTGAACTAAATTTTAGTATTTACAAAATTACATTTTGAGTAACAAAACAAAAGCAACTCTGCTGTTACTCAAAAAGAGAACACTAATTTCCATAATACAAACATTTTCAAAGCAATCAAAGATATTGTGACTGAAGCTGGAGAGGTGGTTCAACACTTAAGAGCACCCACTATCCCCAGAAGATCAATGCTGCGTTTCCAGCGGTCATGTCAACTAATAATCACCTGCAACCAGTTCCAGGGGATCCAGTGTCCTCTCTGGACTTCCTGGGCCAGACAAGCACATGCTGCACATTTGTACATGAATGCAAAAGACACCCATATACATAATATAAATCTTTGCTTTAAAAGGTAAAATGTTTGTGTCCAACTTAATTCAGTCCCAGACAGTTTCTGATCTGTAACATATCATATCATGTGTTCATATGGGGTACACACATCACAGTGTACCCCATAAAGTTGTACAATTATCATATATTAGTATAACTTTAAAAAAGATTGTTTAAGGAGATGGAGATGTGAACTAGTCTGTTTTCATCATTTAACAGTTTTTATATGCTTTGAGTTATCACATTATACATATAAATGTGTACAGTTAAAATTTGAAACTATAACTTAAAGCAACACTTTATGAAGGAGTGGATAATGATTCATAATGACATTCTAAAACTCTTGAAATGGCCATAAAGTTGATGATTACAGCTAGGAAAGCAGCTCCAATGACAGAGTACTGGCTTCCATAGCATGAAGAACACTCCAGGATTAATCCCCAGAATCTAGAATCAGGTGCAGCAGCACAAGACTAGATTCTCAGCATTCAGGAGGTGAAGGAAGGAGGATCAGATGTTCAAGGTCACCCACAGCTACAGAGAGAGTTGGAGGCCAGTCTGAGCTATATGAGACTCCAACTCCAAAAGGAATTAATTAGCTAACTACTTCATGAATGCACAAAAACAGGAGTGGATTCCACAGACCCATGGGCATTCGGGAACTGTGTATCAAATGGTTGAAAGCCCCAGTCTTCCTTCATGCCTTGTTCAATAGCTTTTGGATGACAGCATTGGTAATGAATACCTCTACCAAAAGTCAGAGTCCAAGAGTTTTCCAACAAAAAAACCATACTAATTTAGCTAACTTCTTAACAAGTAGGACCAATAACCACTAGAAAGGAAATTGAAGTTCTTGGGCTAAATTAAGTTTGGGGAATTAACTATGAGTTTTAATTCATGATATTCAGCCTTACCATAATAAGATGTCGTTGAAACTTGATTATAGAGTGCATGGGACTAATAATGCTCCGTAACCTGGCTCTTTATAACAGACTCCTTTATGTTGCTACCTTGTATTATTCCCCCAGAATTGTGGAAATCGTATTTTGTGGGTCAGAAATACACTAAAGAGTCAACTGTGGGAACTGGAGAGATGGCTCATGGTTAAGAGCACTTGCTGCTCTTGCCAAGAACCCAAGTTTGGTTCCTCAGACCTACATGCTGGCTTTCAACCATGACAGTACCAAACACATTGTGGTGTTCATACATACATGCAAGCAACTTATTAAAACTGAAGAAATAAAAATCAACTATCAACCTTCAGAATTTAAACCACGACCAGCTTAGGCAAGGCTAAGCTAATATATAACACAGAATCTTCTTAACCCCTGATACAGGTAAAAAAAAAAAAAATCTAGAAAATTACCTTCCAGTACTAGTGTCCCATACTACAACTGTGTGGTCAAAGGACCCTGTGATGATTCTGTCTCCCGAGGTGTCAAATGACAGGGAAATTATTTCTGCCAAATGACCCTGGAAAAAAAGAACAGATACAGTCATCTACATGTATAGATAAGGGCACAGAGATTAAGAGCATATGTAGATAAGAGTATAGTATCCTCTAAAAGATGGTAGAGAAAAGAAAGCTGCAGAGAGGGACAGGAAATCCTGCTGGGATGGGGATGGGGATGGGATGGGAGGGAGAGACTGCACATGTGCACAGCTTTCTCTGCAAGGTGACAAGAAAGTTGACAGACCAGAATTCGGTGACATTTGCAGAGTAAGCCAGCAGGGCTCATTGCCTTGTACACTTCAGTCAGGTTCACTGCAGAACAAGTTGTTGTAGGGCAGGACTGGGTTGTTTTATAAACAAACAAATACATTTGGGGAAACTAGAAGGGGTCTTTTGCATTGTCCTAGAGTTTAAAAGGGCCATTTTCATGTAGCCATGATAATAAGTGGTGGGCAAGAGACAACAGTAGATGGGATAATGTAGTGACTTTAAAAAGGAAGAGACTCCTGTGATTGTGTGATGTGGAACTGGTCAATGGTAGGCAGTGACCATGACTGTCTGTGATCTGACTCTCCCTCCTCATAGGCTAGACCTGAGGATCCCACTGTATGAGATCATATGAAGAAGTTCCTCCTACAGCAAATTCTGAAACTCTGGAAGGAAGATCTCATTTCGGGTATGAGCTACACTTTCCTAATTATTTCAGTAAATACAATTAAATACTTTTATTAGTTTCTTTTGTTTTGCTTTGCACTATAGCCTTGCATACAATCTTCCTGTCTCAATCTTTGAACTGCTAGGATCTATCTTTCCCTCTCTTCTCCTGTCCTCCCCCGTCTTCCCTCTTCCTTCCCTCTTTCCCTTCCCCTTTCTCTTCTCTGTCTCTCTCTGTCTCTGTCTCTCTCTCTCATGTATGTGTGTATGCAAGTATGCATACAAGTATGTGTGTGGTGCACATGTATGTGCACATGCATGAAGTGCACTTACCTATGGAGTCCTCTGTGGAGGGCAGAAGTCTACTTCATATTTATTTCCCCATCACTATCCAACACAGTATTTTTGAGACAATCTCTCACTAGACATAGAACTGGCTGTTGTTAGACTAGGCTGGCTGGCCAGTAAGTGCCCAGGACCCATCTGTCTCTACCATTGAGCGCTGGGGCTATACACTGGACATGTACTTGAGTGCAAGAAATCCCACCCCTCCATCTAGTGCTTACTTGGAGGGACTTTACCCGCCACGATATCCCCTCAGCCTTTGATTGTATTTGTAAATAATAAAACAGTTTATAAGCTCATTTACAAACTGATTTGCTGCCAAGGTGAAGCATGGCTGAGCACCCGGCATGCACTCGGTTGCTTTCCATCAGCAGATGGGTGCGCATGTGCAGAGCAGGACTCAAGTCTGCCAAGCAGGGGAAGCAGAGTCAGTGGGAGAAAAATGACATTGAAACCACAGACACAATGAAACTTCATGTTCCTGAGAGAAAGGGCAATCAGGAAACTCAGCTCCATACTGACATTAATGATGCTGGGGCCTCGGATTTTAAAAAGAAAAGCTGCTGAAATAACTTCTAAGATAATTTTTTCTCCTCTTGCTTTAGTCTACTTTTAGTTTTCTTGGAGAAAGTATCTTGTTTGTATTTGTTTGGTCTGAGTTTTTAAATTCACTTTTACTTTTAAAAAGACAAGGAAGGCAGAGCCCCCCATCCGATGGTTCCCACTCCTTACAATAGGGAGTTGTGGCCACTTGGGTTGGGTGGGATGAAGAGGAGTGTGACAGGTCCTGGGAGGGTGTCAGGCACGTGGTGGTAACAAGCAAGACTGAAACCCACAGGCATCCTCTCTGTGGGTCACGCTCTGTGGCCTTTGTGCTTCGGCTCCCTTACCCTACTTATTCAGTGTAACCCAGAATTCTAAACCGAGCGTGAAAGGGAAGGAAGAGAATGAACCATAATCTCAGAATCTTCTGGGATGGCTTTTCAGTTCTGAATCTTTCAGCCAGATAGAGGAGGGCTGAGGTTATGTGATTTACATAATAAAACACAAAACCTCTCTGGTTTCTCTCAGACCTCCACCTGATTCTGTCCCAGTATTCAGCAAGCCAGCTGTAACATCTCCCAGAGCTTAAAAGCTGGTGGCTGGAAACGTCTTCTAACACAGCCTTCATATCAGACCAAAGGTAACTAACACTCAGCACAAACGATGGGCCTGTCAGTGATATGGACATACAGTTAGAGTGGCCACTTCCTCTCCATTCTGAATGCCCCATAATTTGGCCGTTGTATCCATACTTCCAGTAGCAACCACTGTGCTTTGAGGGTTGAATGATAAACACACCTACAACACAAAAAACAAAATGGAGAACTTTGGAATCCTGACATGCTAGACACTTAATTATTCGTGGAAACTCTTGAGATTCCCTTAGCAGATTTAGGTTTAGTCCGTTGTGTGCAACCACACTAAGCCATCACCAGTGAGAAACCTGTTATCTCCAGTTAGAATCCTGGGCAATCTCCTCCTAAGGAGAGGTCTTATTCTTCCTGTGCTACCTACTCCATCACAGGCTCCCTTTACAGTTTGCAGAACACAGAATGAGAACCAAAACACAGCCCATCCCCTGCAGGGCTCAAGCTAGGGACTCTCTGGTTTCCTTGCAGCTATGATCACAGTCCTTCTGAGGATGTTTTTTAGTAGTTATCTGTGGCTTCTGGTTCACCATGTCAATTCCACATCCTGGATGGTCTTCCTGCAGGCAGTCCTTCTAGTACCCCCAAACTCATGCCCTTGTTCTTCCTATTAGCAACTGTGCCTATGGCTATATCTTCATCACCAAGTAGTCTATCTCTGGTTACAATTCCACAGGAGACTTCTGCCTTGTCTCCTGGTCTATCGTTACCATTCAACTGATAACCCTGGAAGCATCAACACCTTCGACATGCTCAACACTGTTACTCTCGATCTATCAGGTACACCCTCCATGCAAACTCCTAATGTGAACTCTATACAGCAAGGGCTTGCAGTCATCTACCTCCCCTGCCTCACCACCCAACCGTGAGAGCTAGGAACAGCATATTAGAGACTAGTGAAGTTACTCTAAGAGCATTTCCTTCTTAAATCTGGGGACCCACATTATTAATGTATCATCTTCCTGTCCTCAGTTGTGATGTGGTAGAACAGTGACTGACCAAAGGATGCTTATTACATGGTACCTTTCCTCAGTCCCTCTAATGCTCAGAAGTCGTGTGACCCCCTCTTAGGCACAGAATTAAGGAAGGGCACTGCCAATAACATAAACCCCACACAAGGAATCACCTTGGATTCCTCATTACTCAAATCTATGTGGTAACCAAGTATCTCTCTCCACTTCATTAACTCTTCTCCCTGCCCCATCTGCCTTAGGACAGCTTTCATCATTGGATCACTTGGATAGCAGGAAGATCCCCTGTTACCTCAGGTCTTACCTGCCTCCCAGTTCTCCTTTATAATTCGATGATGATGATGATGAGAATAATAATAATAATAAACCTTGAGGAACCAAGTCTGGCATGACTCTCCCAGCTAGAAGGCCTCAAAGCATTCATTATTCAAAAAATAAAGCCCAGAGACCCTCGTATATCATGGAAGTCCCCTTAGATTCACTACATGACTTTTACCTGCCTTTTCTTCTCATTAACTTCTACTTAATATTCTGGCTTTGGTTGGGTATAGATGTACAGAGACATGGTGTCATTAACCCAGGAAGCTGTGCATCACAAGAGCCCTTTGCCCTTCCCCCTGTACCAGGTGTAGCGCCATCTCAGCCAGTGTGTGGCACGTTCCATGCATGTCATCTCAAGGAAGGGTCACAAAGAGCTACCTGAATACCAAGAAATGAACCCTGGGTGTGCAGCTCCGGGTGCAGAGGCATGTTGATCCCTATATCTAGAAATCACAAGCCCCTTCTCTGTCATTCTTTCTGGACACCTTCCCTGACCAAGGACACTTGACCATACCCACTCCTATTACCTAAGGTCCCACACACCCTTCAGGCACAATAACCAAGCATCTTTGAATGTATTTGGTGATGTGTCTCCTCCTTCTGTGGAACTGAAACATACTGAATGACAAAACCCTCCATCGAATTTCATCAGGCATCCCACAACTGCCTTCCAGATGATGGATACAGACAGCTCTGGGGTTTTGGTTTGGTTTGGTTTTTGTTTATTTTGAGCCCAGGTTAGCCTAGAACACCCTATGTGGTCAAGAATGACTTTGATCTGGTTCTCCTGCCTCCACCTCCTAGGTGTTGGGATTACTGGGATCCCCTACCACCTCTAGCTTATACAATGCTCAAAATCAACCTGTTGTGATGCTGCTAAGCATCACTTTACCAGCTGAATGGCTTCACTAGCCCTTCAGATGTTGTTAACAGTATCTATCTGAAAGATGTTGTTGACTATGACATCATATTACTGTCTTAATAGGAACCATATGCAAAAGAATATTGTTTCCAAATTCTAAGGGACTGTGGTGACACAGCTACTCTCTAAAAGTAAAGGTGTCTTTCTTCAACTTTGGCCAACTTATTGTCGGTGCCTCTGTTTCCCTAATTGTGCCTCAAGATGGTGTTCTTTAGGGCCAAATGTAAGCTAATACACATCAAGGGCTTGAGAACAACAGCGCTGAGGAGTAACCGCAGCATCCCACGTCTACTCAGAGCTTCAAACCCACGGCAGGCTCTTGTTGAATGAGTGTGCTGTGAACCTGAAGGTGGGTGACAACCAAGCTTGCTCCTAATCCAAGCAGCCTGTTTGTTCTCCAGGACCATCACGTGTTTCAAAGGTGCTGTTATCTCACTAATTGTCATAGGAGTGAATACAGATGAGGGGGGAAAGGGTGTCCCAGTATTGAGAGCTATTTTTTTGAGTTTTAGATGATGTCTACAAGTCTGAATCCTCTCTAAATGCACAAAAATGATCAGTATACACATTCCCTGTGCTACTGTGATGACCTCATCAACCCTCATTGAGACAATTCTCCAATGATACGCAAATGAAAATCAGAGCACATGGTGGCCCCATCACGTTTACATCCCAATCACTTGTTGGGTGGCTACTTAGTCAATGCATGGTATTGTAATTGTATCTGTGAGCGGTTAAATCTTCAGTACTGAGAATTATATCTATTCTGCTATGGATGATGCATGCAGACTCAAAATACTGGGTCAGCGCTTGAATATTCAATATAAAAGTGACCTCTGCTCTTGAGATGGAATCCTAAAAGGAAAAGCATCATGAAGGAGACTTCAGGATGTCAACTGTACTCACGATCTCTGCTGTGTGGCCCCTGAAAGTGTGATAACACTTTCCTGTCTCAGCACTCCAGAGTTTACACGTCTTGTCAAAAGATCCTGTGGCAATTTTGTCACTGAAAAATTTCAAAGTTTAGAAACAAATTCAGCCACCTTGCATGATACACTGAACTAAGACCAGACATATCCAGCCACCAACCTACCTAGGCATACACTACACTGTTAAAACAATAAGCAATTTCATGCTTGCTCCAGTAAGTAACAAAATCAAGGTCTAATAATTAATGGTATCAATTCATAAGTATGGATGTTAAAGATTTTGCATTATAAGTATGAATATATTTTTATGATTATAACAATTGTTGAATTAATATAATAACAATGTAACTTCAGAAAATTAGATACATGAATAACAATAATACCTAGTTTTAGCTTTGTGGACATAAACTCTGTTATAGGTGTACAAAAGGGTAACACTAAATTTAAAAGGGAAAAATGTCACAGAGATAAACCTAGGTAAGCATGTGATTGATAAGATTTTGAGAAGTTGACCTCAGTGATTCCATGAGAAATCAATACCAAATTATTCCTGTTATAGAGGGATTTAGAGAGATAGATTCAAAGGCTGAAATCCTATGGGTAAAAGAGATGGTTCAGTTGATCCAAGTACTTACTGTACAGGCTTGAAGACCTGAGTTTAAGGTCCAGAACCCATATGAGAAAACCACATATTAGGGCTGGAGAGATAGCTCAGGAGTTAAGAGTAGTATGCCCTGTTCTTAAAATGAACCAGAGTTCAGTTTCCAGCACCACCATCAGGTGGCTCACAACTGCCTACAACTCCAGTTCTAGGAGATGCAATGCCTCTTCTGGTCTCCATATATACTGCATCCATACGCATACGCACATGTGCATGCACACGTGAAGGCACATGCACAAATACATATAATTTTAGAATTAAAATTTTAAAAATTAGAAACATCCAGGCATGGTGAAAGGAAGAACAAGAAGGTCCCTGGGCTTTGGGGCCAGTCTGTCCAGCCTACTCAGCAAACCCCAGGCTAATGAGAGATGTTATATCAAAAAACATACCTGAAATATACATCTTACACACACACACACACACACACACAGACCTGAATCCCTTTCAAAAAAAAAAGATTGTGTTGACTTTAGTACAGGGATATTGCCCTTACTCAAAGAGCACAGAGGTTAGCCTGATTATTTTAATCTTAGTACTGAAATCTTTTATTCCAGCCCCAGTCTGTATTTATCCCTTTCAGAAAGTCTACTAGTTGGATTATTTATTGTGGTGGTTTAGTTTGGTTTGGTTCAGACAGAATCTCATTATATAACAATGTAACTTCAGTAAAGCCACTCAAGGCTCTATATATGCACCACTGTGCCTGACATTTTATTTTTTAATCTAACATATTTGTCTTCTTTTCTTTCTCCAGTGTTTTCATTTTTCTTTTCCAAGCTAGAGCTCTTGCCTATGCTGAGCAAGTGTACGACCACTGAACAACATCCTCAGTCCCTACATCATCATCCCACGTTATCCTGCTTTTTAAAGTGTAAGGGCCAGGTCATAAGGCCGGTCGGGCTCCAGGGCATCAAAGCTCTTAACCTCGACTCCCACTGCCTTCCAACTCCTGCCCAACATGAGCTCCAAGCCTTGAGCCACCTCCCCGTCCATTTTGCCAGCCTTTCTGCCCTTCAAACGCACCAACCTCAAGTTGCCATTACCTCCTGGTCAATTTGAATTCTCTGACAAACTGTTCTGTCTTTATGACATCATATCATAATAGTTACAGGTCAGTGATTGAAGAATTACAGTATTTAGTCAAAAATTAACCTCAGCATTATAAAACACACAAATACTAAGGGAGCATGCGCACGCACACACACACACATTCCACCTTATTCTTTGATAGCTGTCTCAGATTCATTCTCTGAACCACAAATGCAATGGTGTACTAAGGAAAACCATACGTTAGCTCATAAATAAATCATCAGGTGGGGACAACTCTTTTCATAATTTGACTTGTGGATTTTCATCAGAGGCATAGGTAGAATTTAATAGAACAACCAGAATAAATGCCTGTCCCTAGAAAACATTGTTCACAAACACTCGCAAGGATATTATGCAAGTTAGAGAGACAACTAAAGAACATTCAGTAAAATTAAAGATTACACCAGTATTAAAACAGTATCGTTTGTTTAATTAAGTACTATAAAAAAATTCACGATAGTGTAAAAATGTATGCATGGAAGTCAAT
Organism: Rhynchomys soricoides; assembly: GCA_019843965.1. Taxonomy (NCBI): domain Eukaryota; kingdom Metazoa; phylum Chordata; class Mammalia; order Rodentia; family Muridae; genus Rhynchomys; species Rhynchomys soricoides. The sequence goes on along the minus strand of JADRCH010000006.1, from coordinate 28,944,011 downwards.
TTTCTGCAGTTTAATTATACTAGTTAATTCGTTCGTCATCCGCATTTAAGCTGATTGTTCCATCACACGTTGGGGAGTGAGTTAAAGGACATGATGACAGGAGAAGCCCGCATGTCAATTGTCTGAACCCGTGATGTAAAACTCTAAGTGCAAACAATGTCACAGACTCCATTGCTGCCCTCTGCCACTCTGTCAAAGAAGGTTCCAGGCCTTGTGAGGGCTGAGAGTCTCCTGCCTCCTCGGTGGCCTTCTGACTCTTTTCAGTTTGCCAACACAAGTCTCATCGAAGGCGCATTCACTGTCTCACTCTCGTGTTCACAAGCCTCTGTGAGCAGTCCAGTCCTACAGGAGAGAGTGTGCCCCCAACAGCACATGCTGACCCCAGCCCTGTGCTCCCCGGTGGGGAAACAGTCACCTCAGAGACTGTTGGCTATGGGGCAGCTGGTGAATCACCAACTTAAAAGCCAAAGCTGGTACACTCCCTCACCCTGGTATGGTTGTCAGGCTTCCACAGTCAGGGATAGGCTTCATGTGAGTCACCTTTAAAAACACCCAAACCAAGAGAAATCTCCCTGGTCCCCTCTCCTTAGTCTTTCAGTTACTTATTGCTGTGTTCTAGTTGCCAGGAAGAAAGATAGTAAATCTTTCAAATTTATTTTTTTAATTTCAATTTTTAAAGCATACATACCACACACATGAGAGAGAGAGATGTGAGATTTGAGATTTGACTAAGGTTCTTCAAACTATCTTCATTAGTAGAAAAAGTCATTTTGAGGGGTTGATTGTGAAAACAAAGCCAGACAACAACAAAAGCCACAACATTTAAATTTTCCTCAAATACATACACTAGGGTGGCACTCTTGGAACAGAGAGCCAAGGATTCTGAACTCATTAAACTGACCCCAGGCAGCAAATTAATCGCCTGTGCTGAAAACCCAACTGAATTCTCACTTTTTAGCTTTGTTTTCTTTGAAACGGGATGAGAAGAACTGGAGAGAAGGTTCTAGGGTGAGTAAAGGTACCTGCTACCCGGCAGGATGACCTGAGATTGATTGCTGGGCCCCCACATGGCAAAGGAGAAGTGAGTCCTGGGAAATGTCCTATGACCTCCACATACGGACCTTAGCCCCCCTCCCTCCCCCTCCCCCTCCCTCTTCCCCCTCCCTCGTGTGTGTGTGTGTGTGTGTGTGTGTGTGTGTGTGTATGTGTGTGCTTTAAAAATTGAAATTAAAAAACGAAATTGAACACGTATTTTAAATTTTTAAGTAGCACGAGAAACTTGAAGCACAGCATTGGGTCTTACCCACAACCTCACTGGGGGGGGGGGGGGGCACTTCTCCAGAACTTTCCTTTTCTGTTTTCCTAGAAGACAGCAGCGCTCTTCTCATCTTTGCACCTCATCAGTGCAGGCAATGGTTTGGTTTTGTTTGTTTGTTTGTTTGTTTTTAATTATTAAAGATACTTTGTGTAATCGAATCCAATGGTAATTTCCACAAGTATGATTGTTGAAAGCACAGGCTTGTGGACTTTCAACTACCCGTTGATAAGCTCAGAATCTCACCCCAGAAGAGTCAGGCACCGTGATGGGGTGCCTTGTGGTACAGACACCCACGGTGTCATGGGCATCTGAAATGTGTGATGGGTAAGCCCAGAGGACACTGCTAGTGTGCCAAGTCAGGTAACCAGAGGTTGGCCTGAAAGGGGCCTCCACTCTTCTTGGCACTGTTGTTGAGCATATTCCTAGTTGTACATTTCCCTCTGCCCCGCAAGACCCAATATTCATCTATAAATGAAAGAAGCCACGTTATACGGTCGATGAGTGCCACAGTCCCCAGAGCCACCAACAGTGTGCTATACAATACAAACCACTTCCCATCACAGGAGCAGTAAATTACAGTCCTCCCTTCTTCCCTTCACTAATCAGTAGGTGGAGGGATGAATGATGGAGGGGCGCACGGATGAAGGAATGGATGAACGTACCCGTAAGGATTGTTGAAGGCTATGGCGTAAACCACATTCCTGTGGCCCTCCAGGGTGTGCAGCTCCTCTCCTGAGGCTGTGTCCCATACCTTGCATGTCCGATCGTAGCTTCCTGTGATAAAGCTAACACAGGGAACATGAACGCAGTACGTGGTGAAATTGGCAGGCATTGTGCTCTTAGATAGCTTGGTTCTGGCTTTTTGTTTGTTTGTTGTTGTTTTCCTACAAGATAACTCCTTTAATATCACCTGCTATGCCTTTTAATATCTATAATTATTCATTCAAAACAAAGAATGGTTTCAAATTCGTTGACATAAAAACTTACTGAATAAAAAGCATCAATCTATTCCTGTAATATTCTTATACAATTAAAGTGTGCGCTATAGTGACTTTTGTGAAACTGATAATTCTGCAATGCAATTAGGACGATGCTCCCAGTTGTGGGATTGTAACTTCCGATGCTGTCATTCACCCTGTCTTCCCCTGTGCTCTACACAGTCTCTGTAACTGTGTTCTGCAGTATAAAAACTCATGGCTGTTTGATGGCTGTTTGGCTTGTGCTGTTTTGTTACAGCAATCCCAGTGAACTGATAGTGCAGATTTTCATGTCTGTATATGGAAAAAATCCTTTTATCTCAATTTTCCAAACCAGACCTTCAGAACCAAAGCTGAGCAGAGCATTCTCTGAACACAGCATTGGTGGTTCCAAGCATTGTACATCAAAACACAAAGCTAGATAGGAAAGGCCCTCTTTAAACCAACCCATCCCAGCCAGCCACGGTGCTGCCCCTGATTGGCAGCTCCCATAGTCAGGCAACGAGCCAACGCCCCACCCCCCCACCCCCCACACACACAATGGTCTGCTCCCAGTCTTCTCACTCTTGGCTGTAGCACTCGATGACAACTCTAGGTGCTTCTCACACAAAAGTAGATAAACACATAGAAAACATGGGTCAGAGCAGTGGAAGCAAGTGCTTGCATCTCTCCTCTGCAGTTAGCAGAATCAGGATATCCAAGAGATGGGCACATTAGGTCTTTAAGTACTGAACTCATTAAGAAACCCTCAGAAATGTTCATCCTAATTGCGAAAGGTTTAAAAGAACAAAGAGATCTTACCAGGAGCCTGATTTGTTGAGTGCCACGTTGGTCAGTGGCAATATGTGTGCTCTGAGAACCTTAAAGAGAAGAACGCAACAATTATTTTGGACTCATACCAAATTAAGTGTATCTATTTTAACTTCAAACAAACGATGATTTTCGATGCATTCTTAGCCATATGTAGTAAATGGACAAGATCCTCAATTCCAAACTAACTAGGAACAAAAGACAAACTGTACTCTCAGTAGCCACAGTCAATTACAAGAGGTAACTCACTTTCTGTCAATACCAATTTACTAAGATGAATTGTGGTTACTTTAGAGGATTCCATATGGCACTCTTTTGTAACATTGTTTTATACATGCTACATATGGTTTTCTATGGAAGTTTGAATAGTGTACATAAGAAAAACCTTAAATATGTTTCAAACATATTTTACAAGGCATTATTTACAGGGTGGCTGTAGTTACACAGCTTATATTTGTGATAAAACAGTGCCACCTGCTGGAGAAAATAAAGAATGAAGAGCCTCATATTCTGAGAACTTGAGTAGATGGGGTCCAAGGAGAACCTGGATATTTATATTAGGTAGGACTAACGAATGCTAAATAAAAACTGTGTGTTTTATAATAACAATAATAACAATAATAATAGTAACAAAATGATAATTCCGAGGGAAAAAGCTTGTAGTTTAGTTCACAGTAATGTGGAAAATGGAAAAATGTTGATATTTTGTGAAATACAACTTCTTGGAAGTACTCTAACTAGAAAATAATTTTAATAATCCGATAAAGGGGAGAAATAAATTTACTTTAAGTCCTCCTTGAACTTCTCAAGAGTTAGTACTTTGAGAGGCACTCATTCTTTCAACAGATTCCTATTGAAGGATAGCCTTGGCAAAATACATGTGTAATAATAATAATAATAATACAAACAAGTAGTTTTCTGGGGAAAAAGTAAACATATCTGAAGTGGTGGTGGCACACAAAATTAATCCCAGGACTCGGGAGGCAGAGACAGGTGGATCTCAGAGTTTGAGGCCAGCCTGGTCTAGAGTGAGTTCCAGGTCAGCCAGGGCTACACAGTGAAACCCTGTCTCAAAGAAAATCAAAAAACAAAAGACAAAACCCCTATATTTTAAGAAAAGACACGACTTTTAAGAGAAATCAGTAAAGCACCCAAGTTGTCCTTCCTGGCGTCTCTATGCACGCCTTTAACAGGTAAGGTAGCAGCCACGGTCCTGGTGTCCCTAAGCACTCCTTACCTTAAACAGGTAGAAGTTGTGGTCGCAATGCTGCCTGAGTTTCTCCTGAAGTCTCTGCACTAGGAGTCTGACTTGCTTCGTCCGGGATGCTGTGATCAGAGGCTCTGCTTTCTGGATCTCTCCTACTAGGGTGTTGACATCAGTACTGAAATTCACCCCAAACACTTGCATGTCAAATTTGCATCTATGTTTACAACATGAAGAATTACATTATTTTGAGCCGGGGAGGTGGCTCAGTGGGTAAAGGTGCGCACTGCGCAGACAGGGGGACCTAAGATCGAATCCCCAGAACAGTACAAGCGCCAGTAATGGCTGTGCTCCTCTCAGAAGGCAGGGCGCAGAATACGGAGACTTATTTCCAGTAGAAGGAAATCCAAGACCAAACAAAGCATGTAGCTTTTTTCAGTTAAGTATTTTACTGTTCCATGTGACATGCTGGCTCTGCCTGTGCAAATGGGGGTTTGCATGGGGTTTCCAACACAGTGAATCTGGGGTACTTCAATCCATGAAGAATTCCTCTGGGCTCACTTGGAGGGGAGCTCTGGTCGCAAACCTCTGCCCGTTCTCTGACAGTCTGTCAGCCGTGTGAAATACTTCTTTACTGAGGAAACAACAGGCTAGAATGTAACCAGTACTGCTCAGAACTGTTAAGGCTACCAACAATTAGGAAAGCCTGAGGAGCCCATACAGCCGACAAGAGTCTTCTATGGAGACATGAAGACTGGGTGGACTACGGGATCCTGGCTATGGTTCTGGAACCCAGAAGAGTCTGTAGAGCAAACCTCCGAGATCTCGCCTGAGTACAGTATGGACCTGCACTGATGGTAATGTGTCAATGCTGGTTTACCGGCTATGACTACTTCACACGAATGAGGAGAGCTGGCCAGTCTGTCTTCAGGGCTTTCTACGAGCTATTCCAGACTAACCAGATCATCTTTTAAAATAGTCCTGCTCAGACAATGAAAAAAGGGGGGAAGGGCAGAGTGGTGACCTTTATGTTTTTAATAATAAAGTTGAGTCAGCCCAGCCATACACCCTCATCAGGATGTTCGTCTGAAAGGTTTTGATATAAGCATGTACTGCAGGACATGGCTCACTTACCTAGGACTGAGCTCGAGTAAATCTATGGATTTGGTCTTTAATACTCCACCTTTTTCATATTCCAGCATAATTCCTGTAAAATAAGCAAGCATGATAGAAAGAAAACCCAGGAAAGGTCAATGCACTTAACAGTTCTTTTTTTTTCTCTCACTTTTACTTTTCAGATTTTTAATTGTTTTGTGTCTGTATATATGGTATATGTATTTGTGGTATATGTATGTATATGTGGTCTGTACATATGGTATTCGTGTGTGGGATATGCACAAGCTCATGTGGCTATATACACGTGCAAAAGAGGGTGTACACACACTTGCGAGAGCACATGTGTTGGGGGGAGGGGTCAAGGTCATGTCTATCATTCTCTACCTTATTTTTTTAAGGCAGGATTTCCCAAGATCATCAATTCGGCTAGAATGCCTTGCCAAAGAGCATCAGAGGTTTGCCAGTATCTGACTCCCACGTGCTAGGATGCTGCTGATCTGAAATCCCGTCTTCAATTTTGTGTGGCACTGTGATCTGATTATGAACTATCCCCCCATCAGCTCAGTGGGCAGTGCTGTTCAGGAAGATCACATGGAGCCTCCTTGGTGGAAGTATGTCACTGAGGACAGAGGAGGTTATACCTGCGTCCCACTTCCTGTTCTTGCTCGGC
>JADRCH010000006.1:28868237-28937906 GCA_019843965.1 Rhynchomys soricoides | reverse complement strand
GGACAGAGGAGGTTATACCTGCGTCCCACTTCCTGTTCTTGCTCGGCTTCCTGAGGGTAAGTGTAATGTGACTAGTCCACGGCACAGCCATACTGGAATCCCCGAGCCATCCTTGTCCTACCACATGGACTTCGCCCCAGTAGACAGAAACAGCCACAACAGAGTTCTAGGCCCCCTCAGTTCCTGCACTACTGCTGGCCCCATATTAGAAGAACTGGAATAAAACAGCAGCCACGATTCCCAGCACTTTTCTCCAAGGCTGATCATTGGAGGACAAACCAATAGCATTCATTCTAAAAGGGAAACAGTAAAGTCCAGAGTGTGCCAAACCTGTCCACAACTACACACTGAGGCAGCGCCCGAGAAGCCTTGTGTCCTTGTCCTCCAGGCAGCGGCACCATCAGCCTAATGTCCTTACCTAGGGGGGTCACTTGGAAACTGCAGACAAGGACTTTTATGCATGCCCCTTGCTGAGGTCGCAAAAGCACCAGAAACACAAAGCAGAGTGCTGAGATATTGTTGAGGGTCATGAGAGCAAACTGTCTCAGCACTAAAGCCCACAGCAAGGGACCGGACCAATTTGCTAAAACAAACAACACTCCTCCATTGCTGGTGGGAATGCAAGTTGATACAACCTCCCTGGAAATCAGTTTGGTGGACCCTCAGAAAAATGAACATAATACTACCTGAGGACCCAGCTATTCCACTCCTGGGCATATACCCAGAAGATGCTTCAACATGTAATAAAGACACATGTTCCACTATGATCATTGCAGCCATATTTATAATAGCCAGAAACTGGAAACAACCCAGATGTCCCTCCACAGGGTAGGAAATGGATACAGAAAATGTGGTACATTTACACAATGGAATACTACTCAGCTATTAAAAACAATGACTTCATGAAATTTGCAGACAAGTGGATGGATCTTGAAAATATCATCCTGAGTGAGGTAACTCAGTCACAAAAGAATGAACATGGTATGTACTCACTGTTAAGTGGTTATTAGCCTAAAAGTTTGAAATACCCAAGAGTCACTTCACAGCAACAGTAGAGCTGAGTGTAAGGTCCCAGATGGAGGACTTGGAGAAAGGACTGAAGGAGCTGAGGGAGTTTGCATCCCCAGGGAGGCAGCAACAGTGGCAACTGGCCCGACTCCCCGATACTCCTGGAGACTGATCCACCAACCAAAGAATACACATGGAGGGACCCATGGTGCTGGCCACAAATGTGGCAGAGGAGGGTCTTGTTAGACATCAGGGGAGCAGAGTCCCTTGGGCCTGAGGGTGTTAGATTCCCCAGTATAGGAGAATGCCAAGGAGGGAAGATGAGAGTGGGTGGGTGGGTGGATGGGTGGGTGGGAGATTACCCCCATAGTGGCAGGAGGAGGGGGGGAGGGAATGGGGAGGTTCCTAAGGGGAGATCTGGAAAGGGGGAAACACTTGAAATGTAAATAAAATACGAAAAATAAATAAAAAAATAGAAAAGAAAAGAAAGTTCCTTTACCATGTAAAAATAAAAATGCTAAAGATACAGAACAAATAAAAATAATTAAAAACTGAAAAAAAAAAAAAACCAAGGTGATGAACCGTTAAAACGAATGTTCTAGATAGAATCTTAATAATAACCCCTTGGTGCTAAAGCCAGGAAGAAACAGTCAACAAATACCAATATCTAGGATACATTTTTTAAAAATCACTTGTCATGCTGAGAACTAGCAAAGGGCAGTAACAAACAGCAATACTGAGAAGAATGATACTTTTCAATCATCTGATATACATTTTAAAGAAAATATCATTAAAGAATACCTCAGCATGGGCTGGAAAGAAGGACCAGCAGTTCAGCATGCATACAGCTTTTGCAGAGGACACTGATTCTGTTTCCAGCTCCCACCACCACCTGCAAACCCAGCTTCAGAGGAATCACATTTAAAAACAAAAATAAGATCTTAACAATAAAAGAAAAAAATGTTTCAACCCACTCACAGCAGTTGTATATGCAGGCACAAGACCTACCAAGGTAGGCAACATTCCACACAGAAGGAAAATGGGCCTTTAATTTCCTACCCTACATGAGGAGCTATAGACTGCTGATGACTCTTGCAGGAGAAAAGTCTGTTTTCTTTAAGGGTGTGGTCCCTGGTAAGCAAAATGTGCTTCATTGGATGGCCCCACATTCAAACATGAAGCTGAGGGTTGGGTGAGTGTGAGAGGCATTGGAGTAGTCATGGAAAATGAATATAATCAGAATATTTTATATTTATATATGTATATATGCATTAAATCTTCAAATAATTAATAAAATACTGCATATTTTAATACTTAATCACAAATCCATCTGTAATGTTTCATAAGAATAGAAAAAAATCAGAGGTCCACCCTGTCCTCTCTGCACTCCATTCCCGAGGCCACAGCTCTGCCTGTATCCCTAGAAACCTGCTGCCACCCAAGACAACCAGGTGAGAACCCAATACTCCAACCCCCTACACAGACAAGACTCCAGACAAGCTCAGGAAGCATGAGATTGTCCAGGCCTCTCTGCACTTCATCCTCCAGCCCACACCTCTACCTGCAATCCCAGAGGCCTGCAGCCATCAGGGACTGCCAAGTGAGATTCCCACTCCAATTCCCTGCCTGCCAGACTTTCCAAGGCAAACCCAGCTGTGGTGAGTTCTACCCAGTTCCCTGTGCACTCCATTCCCCAGGATACAACTCTGTGAACATCATTAGAGGCTTGCTGCCACCTGAAACAACCAGGTGAGAGTCCCCATGCCCCAAACCTCAGCCTTCTGGGTCTTCCAGCAAGCCCAGCAGCCAAGAGGTCTGCCCTGTCCCCTTTTGCTCCATTCTCCAATATACACCTCTACCTGCAATCCCAGGTCTGCACTCCATTTTCTAGGCTACAGCTCTGCCTGCCTCCCTGGAGGCCTGCAGCCAACTGGGATAAACCAGAGACCTAAAGCCATAAGGGACTACCAGCTCTGCCTACATCCCTGGAAGGCTGTTGCTGCCTGGGACAACCAGGTCTACCAGAGGCCTTCTACCATTAGGGACTACCAGGCCAGCCAACACCAGAGACAACCAGATGGCTAAAGGCCAGCATAAGAACACAATCAGCAAAAGACAGGGCAATATGGCACCAGTAGAGCCCAGCTATCCTGCTACAGCAAGACTTGAATACCCTAACACACCTGAATCATAAGAATAGAGTGAAAGAAATAAATAAAACTTTTCAAGGCTGGAAATGGAAATGGAAGCAATAAAACAAACCACAAACTGAGGGAATCCTTGAGATGGAAACCCTAGGGAAGAGAACAGGAACTGCAGACACAAGCATCACCAACAGAATAGAGGAGATGGAAGAGAGACTCTCAGGAGTAGAAGATACAATAGAAGAAATTGATACATTGATCAAAGAAAATACTAAATCTAAAAGGTTCACAACACAAAACATCCAGGAAATTTGTGACACTATGAAAATACCAAACATAAGAATAGTAAGACTAGAAGGAAGAACAGATTCCCAGCTCAAAGGCCCAGAAAATATCTTCAACAAAATCATAGAAAATGTCCCTAACCTAAAGAAAGATATGCCTATAAGTGTAGAAGAAGTTCGCAGAACACTAAATAATAGATTGGACCAGGAAAGAAAATCCTTCTGTCACAAAATAATCAAAATTCTAAATGTACAGAACAAAGAGAATATAAAAAAGCCACAAGGGAAAGGAGCTAAATAATATATAAAAGCAGGCTTATCAGAATTACACCTGACTGACTTCTCAACAGAGACTCTAAAAGCCAGAAGGACCTGGACAGATGTCTTGTAGACCCTAAGAGTAATCAATCTCTCTCTCTCTCTCTCTCTCTCTCTCTCTCTCTCTCTCTCTCTCTCTGTGTGTGTGTGTGTGTGTGTATTCACTAATTGTACTTTAACCAAGTCATTATTTCTCAACATCGACAGACTCAATTCACAATATAAAATTTTATTCCAATAAAAAGGCAAAAGCTAACAGAGTGGATACAGAAACAAGACCCATCATTCTGCTACATATACCTCAACAACAAAGATAGACTACCTCAGAGTAAAGGGCTGAAACAAGATTTTCCAAGCAAATGGCCCCAAGAAACAAGCTGGAGCAGCCATTCTAATATCTAATAAAATTGACCTTCAACCAAAAGTAATCAAAAAAAGATGAAGGACACTTCATATTCATCAAAGGAAAAAAAATCCACCAAGATGATGTCTCAATTCTGAACATCTATGCCCCAAATGCAAGGGCACCCACATTTGAAAAAGAAATATGACTAAAGCTTAAATCACACATTGGACCCCACACATTAATAGTGGAAGATTTCTACACCCCACTTCCACCCATGGACAGGCCATCAACAGAAACTTAACAGAAATAATGATGTTATGAATCAAACGGTCCTAACAGACATCGACAGAACATTTCACCCAAATACAAAAGAATATACCTTCTCAGCACCTCATGGAACCTGCTCCAAAACTGGCCATATAGTCAGTCACAAAGCAAGCAGCAACAGGTACAAGATGGTTGAAATAAACCCTTGCATCTTATCAGACAACCGTGGATTAAAGCTGAACTGAAACAACAGAAAGCCTACACACTCATGGAAATTAAACAAGTCTCTACTCAGTGACCACTGGGTCAAAGAAGAAAGAAATTACTTTCTGGAATTCAACGAAAATAAAGGCAAAACATACCCAATACAAACAATAAATTATCTGAAAAAGAAATCAGGGAAATAGCACCTTTCACAATAGCCACAAATAATATAAAATAACTTGTGGTAACTCTAACTAAGCAAGTTAAAGACCTATATGACAAGAACTTCAAGTCTCTGAAGAAAGAAATTGAAAAAGATATCAGAAAATAGTAAGATCTCCTATGCACATGGCTCAGTAGAATTAACATAGTAACAATATCCATCTTACCAAAAGCAATCTACAGTTTCAGTGGAATTTCCATGAAAATTCCAACACAATTCTTTACAGACCTCAAGATAATTCTCAACTTCATATGGCAAAAACAAAAACCCAGGATAGCTAAAACAATCCTGTACAATAAAAGAACACCACCCCTGACCTAAAGCTGTTCTACAGAATAATAGAAATAAAAAGCTGTGATGTAGAAACAAACAGGTTAATCAAAAGAATCAAACTGAAGACCCAGAAATAAACCCAGATACATATAGACACTTGATTTTTGACAATGAAGCCAAAACCATAAAATGGGGGGGGGGGAGCATTTGCAACAAATTGTGTTGGTCTGACTGGATGTCTGCATGTAGAAGAATGCAAATAGATCCATATTTATCGCCCTGCACAAAACTCAAAGTCCAAGTGGATCAAAGACCTCAATGTAAAACCAGATAGACTAAATCTAATAGAACAGAAAGTGGGAAATAACCTTAAACTCCTTGGCAAGAGAGATAACTTCCTGAGCAGAACACCTGTAGCTCAAGCACTGAAATCAACAGTTAATAAATAGAACATCATGAAACTGAAAAGATTCTGTAAAGCTAAAGATGCCATCGATAGGACAATAGCAACCTATGAAATAGGAAAAGATCTTCACTAACCATACATCCAACAGAGGGCTAATATCCAAAATATATAAAGACCTCAAGAAGTTAGACACCAGCAAACGAAATAACCCAATTAAAAATGGCATACGGAGCTAAACAGAGAATTGTCAACATAGAAGCTTCTAACAGCCAAGAAACATTTAAAGAAATGTTAAATATTCTTAGTCATCGGGGAAATGAAAATCAAAAAGATCCTGAGATTCCATTTTATACTCATCAAAATGGCTAAGTAAAAAACTCAAGTGAAGACAGGCAGTGGTGGCGCACGCCTTTAATCCCAGCACTTGGGAGGCAGAGGCAGGCAGATTTCTGAGTTTGAGGCCAGTCTGGTCTACAGAGTGAGTTCCAGGACAGCCAGGGCTACACAGAGAAACTCTGTATCAAAAAAACAAACAAAAAAATAACAAAAACAAAAACCTCAAACAGTAGCACAAGCTGGTGAGGAGCAAGTGGAATACTCCTCCATTGCTAGTGGCATGGTAAACTGGTACAACCACTCTGGAAATCAAATTGGCAGTTTCTCAGAAAATTGGCAATAGTTCTACATCAAGACCCAGCTATTCCACTCCTGAGCTATACCCAAAGATGCTCCACCATGCCACAAGGACACTTGCTCCACTATGTTCATAGCAGCTTTATTTGCCATAGCCAGAAACTTGAAACAACCCAGATGTCCCTCAACTAAAGAATGGATACAGAAGATATGGTTCATTTGCCCAGTGGAATACTACTCAACTATTAGAAACAAGGATATCATGAAATCTGCAGGCAAATGGATGGAACTAGAAAAGATCAACCTAAGTGAGGTAATTCAGACCCATCAAGGACGTCATGGTATGTCCTCATTTATAAGTGTATTAGCCAGAAATATACAGGATACCCATGCTACAATCCACAGACCCAAAGAAGCTAAATAACAAGGAAGATCCAGGAGAGGATGCTTCAATCTCACTCAGAAAAGGAAATGATATAGTCATCAGAGGTGGAGGGAGGGAGGAAGAGGAGATGGAGAGGGGAACAAGAGGGGGCTGCATCAGGTGTAGTGAGAGCCAAGGAGAGAGGGCCTGTGGATCCTGTTCCCCTAACTGGGCTGCCTTGTCTGGCCTCAGTAGGAGAGGATGTGCCTAGTCCTCCAGTGACTTAATGTGCCAGGGTGGGTTGGTACCCAAGGGGAACTTCTCCCTTCTCTGGAGGAAAAGGGGAAAGAGCGATGGGTTAGGGACCTTGTGAAAGGGTCCTGGGGATGCTGCAATCAGGATGTGAAATGACTAAATGAATAAACAAACAAACAAAAAATGAGAAAAATGTGACAAGACCTTACTATGAAGGAACATATCAGACTAAAAAAATGGGAAGGGGGAATCTCAGGCTTATTAAATAGAACTTATTAAAATGAGAAATTTAAAAAACAAAAAGGGCGATAACTTGAGGAAAATACATTGTGGTTTGTCTCAGTCACAAAGGTGACTAAATGCGTTCTCTGTGTTTGTGAACACTTAGAAATCAAATATACTCGACCCACCCAACAGAAAGAAAAGAGACTAGAGCAAAGACCCCCCATCACGTTCGGGTCACAGGCATTGCCTGCCTGGCTGTACTTCCTCCCTGGGAGCTGCATTGCCTCCAAACTCAAGCGTGGGCCACAAGAGCAACTTAACACTTTTCAGACGCCTTGGGACAACAAATATGCTTTTAGTGTGTAATAGTCTCCATGTTAGAGTTGAGAATTTTAAGGCATTTCAGCGGTTTTTAAAGCAGATCCATCACATACCAGCATGACAGTATACCTAAAAATGAAAAAAATAGCCATGCTTTCCCCATAGAAACCCATGGGAACCGCGGCACAGCAGTCTAACGCACGGCTTTAACACACAGCCTAATTAAAGCCAGCTGTAACATCAGTCCCACTTCTGAGTTCAAGTTCCTACTGCACATATGCCGTTTTGAATGAAATACAAGAACAAGATGGTCGTACTCAGATACGTAACAGTTAAAAGCCTTTTCAAATGATGGTGGCTCTTCGTTTTTCATCAGTATGATATTGAAATGTAACATTTAAATATACTTTCAACTGTCAAGTGATAGCTGCACTGTGCCATTATAACTGATTTGGTGAGTTCTCTGATACACAGATCCATTAAAATCCAGATTTTCCTCTGGGTTTTTACGTAGGCATACCTGTAAAAACACCATTCAAACTATGCAGAGCTGCTAAGTGTTCACAGACTGTATCACAGAGCTTCCAGGACCACATTTGTTAGCAGCACCTCCAATCTCTCATCAGAAAACTCTCTCTGCTGGCAAACTGTCAGGATCATGGTGGTGGATGCAAGCTTTCTGAACCTCTTCTTTTTTTTTTTTTTGTTCCTTGAAAGCTCAAATTTTATCATTGGCAAGAAATACGTAGGCTTTCAGTAGAAACTTGAAGGTTCATGTTCGTTAATTTTCAAGAAAATGTCTGTCAAATGCCTCAAATCTAAAAAGCGTCAGTTGCTGTCAGTCTTTTGGGTAAAAATGACCTTCGAGCGCTGAAAGTTAGGTGGAGTACCTCATTCTACAGATCACACAACCATAAATATTTACCTAACAACCACCGCAGGGCTCAATAAACACATGAACGTGGTATGTGGTTGAATGTGTGCCCCTTACTTAGATTGCCACTCCTCACCTTGCTACCCATGACCCTTCAGAGCTACCCAATCATGAAGCTCACACCATCTACCTCAAATACATCCTCCTTGGGCTTTTGCAAGTGTTCTCCATTTTTCTCTTCCAATGACTTTATTCCTTTATTCTTCTTTATTGTTAAACACTAATGGCCATTAGAGTCCCTGTCCAAGGATTCTTCTTTCTCGATCTATTATCTTTCTATTCATTTATCTATCCATCTATCTGTCTGTCTATCTATCTATCTATTTATCTATCTATCTATCCATCTATCTATCTATCTATCAATCTATCTATCTATCTATCTTACAGTCTATCCTCTATCTATCAATCTGTCTATATGTCTATCTATCTTTCATTGGTAGTTGGCTTTGTCACCAATACATTAACCATTACTTGTAATTATAAACTTAATTACAGCTCCCCACAATAGACCTCTTAGGTTACAGACATGTAAGTGACTTGCCACCATGTTAAACAAACAAGGCTCTTCTCCAAACCCTGCCCCGCCTTTAGGGTTCTTTCTTGGTGTCACAGCCTTGGAGGGAATTCATCTCAATACAGCCTTGTGACACTTGGCAAAACCTACACAGGTCACCCAAGTATCTGTTGAGTAATGAAGTTTACTACTTTAGAATAGGAAAAAAGGCATTCGGAATGCTTTCAGTGACTGATGGAACTTCCCAGAACCTTCTGGCACTGGAGAACATTGGAGTTAAGGGGTTATTTGCCAAAGTTTGTTTTGACATCCCCCACCACAGTAGGAGAGAAGTATAGTAAAGATTTGGAGTCAGACGCTAATTCTATGGTTGCAAAATAAACTTGACATCAGAAAAGGCTCTAAGGAAAGACAATCCTTGTTTAGAGGGAAAACAGACAGCCTTTGGCATGATGAGCTTTTTAGCAAAATGTGGATATTGACATTTTTCTCCTTTTATTAGTCCTTTGAGGGGTTCATACAATGTGTTTTGTCCATACTCCCCCCATTCTCCAGCTCCACCCACATGCACCCCTTGCCTCCCTACTCACTCTAGTTTGCATCCCTAGTTTTTTTGTTAAATCCATCATATTTTAAGATCTTTTAAGAACATAGTAAATGCACTATGATATAGAAATAAACTGAGTGGGGTTTAAAAGAACAATTCAAAGATCTAAGGTTGAAATTAGATAAGGAATAAGTACTAACAAATGAAGATACAATTAATAGAAAGATGCCATTTACAATTGCAAAGGAAATTACTGGGTGCCTGACTACAAAATCAACGAGAAACACACATGATTTATCTGAACCATTTTGCAACTACCAGAAAAATGTGACAAAAAGAGATGACATTCTGAAAGACACATCAGCATTGAAAAGGTGCCAAATGAATGTATGAAGCTGCCACCGTGAAATTTTTATGTTTGAAACCTGGACATTGTTTTACTATGTAGCACAATAAACCATAAGACAATAAAGTATGGTTCTGACACAAAATTAAATCACTGTGATGGAAATTATCAAAACATTGACATGTCAAAGTGAGGTGGAGAAAGCACTCAGAATTAACGAGCAAACAATATGTCACTTAACAAGTAATGATACAAAAATCCATCAGATTTTTGAAAATAAACATATATATCAGCTGGAGAGATGGCTCAGCAGCTAAGAGCACCAACTACTCTTCTAGAGGTCCTGAGTTCAATTCCCAGAAACCACATGGTGGCTCACAACCATCTGTTATGTGATCCAATGTGCTCTTTTGGTGTGTCTGATGATAGCTACAGTATTCTCATACACATGAAATAAATAAATAAATCTAAAATATAAAAGAACTTGTCTTAAAATTTTTTAAAAAACATTTATCTGCCACACACATACAAAAACATGCTGCAAGTTTATTAGAGATGTTAAATTTGTAATAAAATGAAGTGGTTTAAATAATGGATCATTATTATATTTCAATATCTGTAACCAGATTTTTTAAGTACATGAAACTCAACAGCTAAAAATAAAAATTTTAAAAGGGACTTTTGCAATTAATTTTGAGCTCCCACACAGTAAAAGAGTGGATGACATTAAAAACAAATAATAATCGGTGGAAACATTTCAACTCAAGGAGTTCCGTACGAAGAACTCTGAGCCTGACATTGAATAAAGAAGAAAATCAAAAAGGCATGAGTGGTTAATTTGGAAAAATAAAAATACAACAGACAGTGATGCGTAAATGACAAACTGAGAGTCTCTGCCTCATTAATGAGAGAAAATAGAAATTTTCATAGATTAATAAAGATCGTGGATGATAGTGACACTCAGTGGAAATGGGCCTAAAAAACAGAGCTCATACAACTGTATGAAGTGACTTCATCAGTGGACACACATCTTCTGGAGGACAAAAGCACTCTTAGTTCTTCTTCGATGTGTTTTTAACGATTTAGGCCTAACTAAATATGCCCACAAATTTTTAAAAAGTATAAGGAAACTAAAAAGAAAAGAAAAAGAGAGAAAAGAGAGAAAAGAGAGAAATAGGGGTAGGGATTCACATTGTCGGGACGGCATAAAGTCTTAAGGAATGAGGGCTCCTCCTGAGTATCTGACCCAGGTGAGGTACAATATTTTGAACTACGTAAAGCCTGCTTGAATGCAAGGCATTGTTATCCTTTAAACAGTCTCCTTCTCTGTGACCATAGGATTTTACATTATGTATAAATCAACTTGTTGTATACTGATATTGAGGAAAGCAAGCATTCAAAAAAAAAAAACATTTTCAAGTAAGAGCTATAGGGCACAGGTTTTCAATCTGTGGGTCTTGACTCCTTTGGGGGTTGAATGACCCTTTCAGACGAGTTGCCTAAAACCATCTGAAAGCATAGATATTAACATCACTGTGCATAACAGTAGCAAAAGTACAGTTATGAAGTAGCAACAACGATCATGTTCTGGCTGGGGGGTCACCACAACATGAGGGTCGCAGCGTCCGCTAAGTTGAGAACCATTGCTATAAGGGGTAGATAAGTAATACAATAAGCTGTGCCTTAAAGACTGGGGAAAAATAAAAGTTGGAACCCCACATTATATAATCTAGTGTCCTAAGAAGATGTATTTTTAAAATTAGCAAACAAATTTTTCAAAAGGTCTGCTTGGCTTCTATTTCTGTTCACTACTTATATTGTTTCTTCCAAAATGAGCACATTTGGCTGCATCACTATGACAAAGTACCAAAGCAGGTGTGTGTGTTTGCCCTTCTCACAACTACTGGGCTCCAAGCAGAACCACAGATAACATATAAACGAAACACAGACAAAGGTGCTGATAGTGTACATCTCCCCTCAGTGATTTGTATCCACACCTCAGTAGTCTTCGTCTTCTGATGGTCATCAGTCACTATACAATAAGTATAATTCTGAAAACACTTCAGAAAGAAGCCTCTACCCTCAAACATCAGCAACGCATCAAAAAATAGTAGTACTCTTTACTCAGAACACAGCTGGAGCTTTGGGAGTGATGGGACCCATGGCCAATTTAACTGTTGTGTATTTAGTTCCTAACAAAAAAGCAAGAACTGGACACAAAACAACAAAAGAGACAAAGGCTGTCATAGCTAATTAGTGGAAAGGCTCAGTCAGCACCTAAATTCCAAAAATCCAAATTCCTATCAGTTAATGAACCAATGCACATAATCAGCACAGGCAGGAAATTATCTATGTTGGCTTAGCCACATCCTGCTATGTGCACTTGGTCATCAGGTATTTAGGTCGGGACAGGTTTGATTTAGTAGATGCTAACAGAAGGATATCCCAGACTTGTAAGTGGGAGAAATGAAATGAGAGCCTCAGAAGGCTAAACAAAATGATTCTCTACATAGACCTGATGGAGTACAGGAAACATTCCGTGTGGGGCATTTTTATCCTGTATGATAATGTTATTAAAACACTCACTTGTTATTCAGTAGTCCAGAAAACTTGCATATAAAATACCACCCCGAGGTTTGGAATTTAAAATCATAAATAACTAATTGTACTAAACCATGTGGCCTCACTAGAAAAATAATCATTAAGTCAAGCATTGCAGGCCAGATTTTGCAGCCTGCCATAAGTCTGAGACTCCGGCTAGAATACTAGCTGTCAGAGCTGGATCAAGCAGAGATCAGATTTCTCTGTTCTAGTCTCATTTCAGCTAAAGTTCCAACATGATCCTTGCATGTCATCTCAAGCTCGCTTCTTCAACACACATGTGACCGAATATTTTATATGCCGAGCTCTGTGTAGCTGCTGAAAACAGATGATAAACAGGGTAGCCAAAGTCCCTCATGGAATTCTTATCTTGTGGGGAAAGCTAAGCAGGAAAAAACAGTAAAAAGTAAGTATATTGGATTGACAGAGCCCTGGGGTGGGGTGGGTGATAAAATCAGAAAAGAAGGCTGGAAACTAGCTCGGGAAGACAGAACCTTTCAGAAGGAGAAGCTGATTTTAGAAGGAGAAGCTGATTTCAGAAGGAGAAGCTGAGTAAGGCTTCACCTTTGAGGAAAGGGCTAGAAGCTTGGGGAACCTGCTATGCAAATGACCACAGGAACACATTTCATGAAAGAGCAGCATCAGCCTCAGGGACTCTTGAGTAGGACCATGCCCGGCTGGTCCAAGGCACGCAGAGCAGAGTGCAGTGGCCAGAGAAGGACTCAGAAAGTTTCAGGGTGAAAGGGGCAGAAGAATGAGGTTCTACAAAAGTGTGTGGGGATCTGGAGTAGCAGAGTGACTTGGTCAGATGGACACTTCAACCGAGTCTCCAGGTTGCTCTGTTGACATGGGGCAAGGTAAAATCTATAGTAATAGAGAAACTGATTAGTGGAATGAGGTTTCTGATATCTGGTGATACTGGTGTAATACTGGGATCATATTATATCAGATGGATAGAGAGAGAAAGGTACAGAGACAGATAGAGATAGGTGGATGGATGGATGGATGGATGGATGGATGGATGGATGGGAGAGAAAATGTGAACTGACAAAATTAGTCATCAAACAAGATATGAAGGGGAAGGGGGAACAAATAGGAATGAGTCCCAATCTTTGTCCTGAGCTAGTATAGATCCAAAGCTGCAGCTGAGATGGGAGAGACCGTGGGAAGCTTATCCCATGTTTACACTGAGCATGCCTATGAAGATGTCAGACAGATAGCTAGGTGCTCTGAACTACTCAGGGTGCTTTCTCAGCCTTGAGAATAGATGAAGATGTCCAGCAAATGAGTGCAGATAGGTAAGAGAAGTTTGAAGTCAGAGGTCTGGGGCAGAGGAGCCAACAGGACAGAGCAAAGAATTGCAGAGTGCTTATCTTAGAAACCAAAGAGTAGCTATGTTTGTCCCATGCCCCTATCTGCTCAGGACTGTGATTTAGGGGCTCCCTGTGGGCGACATACAAAAAATCGAATCAAAGAGATAAGAATAATAACCCCTGTGCAGGCTGACTTCATCAACCTGGACCAGACTGCAGGGAATCTAAAGCCAGGCAATTCATTGTAAGCATATCTGAAACACAGTACAATTTGGGAAAAGGTTTCCAGGCAATATCAGTCCCAATAAAGCTTGAGGTGTGACCGAATGGAAACTTTTACAAAGTCCGTGTGACCATGAGGGCAAGGTCCATAGCTAAAAGGCCTAGAATCTAGTGTGGTCTCTGACGGACAGCACAGAAGTCAGCAGGCCATGAAGTACGTGTGATATCTCCTCTAAGGATGGGAAAAGGTCTAGAGGGGTTCAGATTCTACTGGCAAACAGTAGATGAGAGTGAGAGGCAAGAAAGCACTTGAGCAGACACTGAAGTTTCCCAACAAGAGATGGCATGAGCCTGAATTAAGGGGCGGAGTGTATCAGCAAATGGAAGGGATGCAGAGTCAAACTGTGAAGGGAAACAGGGCTGAACTGAGAGATCCACCCAATGTTTTGGAAGTAGAGGTGATACAATTTTTTGATAGATGGGAAAGACTGAGCAGAGAAGAGCAATGAGAGACGTCACGGGGGAAGTAAAGGATGGCCATGTGGCTTCTAAAGAAAAAAATAAAAAAATGCGTAAGAAAGACAGGTGATCCTATTACCTGCTGATGGGACAAAGGAAAAAACCAATAAAATCAAGATGGCCTCAATGAAAGGAATCATGACAAAGAAAGGAATATTAGACAGCCTCAAATATTGGACATTTTGGTGAAGATAATGTGCTAAAATGTTGGGTGCTTTGCTGAGGAAAATGAGACAGATGCCCTGAGATTCCTCAAGTTCCTGTCCTTAGAACCGTCTTGGTTAAACCAGTACAGAGTAAATTAATTTACTCTGAAATCTCTGCAGCTTCTTCACCCAAATGTGTCATTGAGCCATTGTGTTTAGACATTATCCTGAGTCAAGTTTTACGGATTTTGTTTTACATATTTCACTATATTTGTTCTTTCGATTACATCTATTCATTTATGTTATGTTTATGTGTACATGCACACATGAGAACCACACAACATGTGTGCAGAGGTCAAAGAATAACCAGGGGTAAAGGTGTCTGCTTCCACCACTTGAGATGGACCTCGGATGATCAGGCTTGGCCACAAGTACCCGTACTCACTGAGGCCCTTCTCCCTCACCCCCGACCCTTTTATTTTTAATTTGAGTTCCTAGAAGCTGAGAGTTCCTCTATTTTGTCCTCAACAAGTTGTATGTCATTTATTCCCTAATGGTGAGCAAGCCCTCCTCCCCAACCCATAGCACGTGACCACAGAAAAGCACACCCTACTCTAAAACGGTAGCATTTCGACTGCTTATTTCACAATCACCTCGTTGGAATCAAGGATTCTGGCCTTCTTTAAAGTCATATGGAGAAGCGCACAAAGCAGGGTTACGTTGTAGGTTCGTGTCATAAACTGATTTCTTACTGCAGCAGACTGGAGAGTGTAACAAAGGTAGTGCGCTCAGTTGAGGCTGCATTTTTCTTTTCATGTGTCCCTCGCTTTAATTTGATCATTAAGACTTTAAAATAACAGAAGGTTCATCTCTTGTCTTTCCGGAAAACAATGTCCCAGGGCGTCACTATTCACTACCCCTCAGCCCCTCCCTCCTCAGACTCATGACGTACTAGAAAGCATTTAAAAGTTTAAAGACTTTCTCAAAGAGTCACTTAAAGGATTTTGAGGAACAGTGGTCGGTGTGTGAAAGGGTGGGCGATCCAAACTGGAGAGCTCTGGCTTTCTGTCCCACTTGGTCACTGAGACCAGACAACTCAGAGCCCTTCCCCGAGTCCCCGCCCCCTTCGTCCCAGATCATCCCGAATAGGAATCCAGGGCCCACTCGTAGGAATCCCGTACCTGGTGGGTAATAGCGAAGCAAGAGGCTCTTAAGCTTCATTTTCTTATTCTCCTACCCTGAGGGGCTTCGTAGCCATGGAAACGGACAAACAGCAGTAGGACGCTGAAGCGCATGCGCAAGTGTTTCCGTGCGGAGAGCCAGCGGCAACCGGGTAAACTCAGTTTGCGGCTCAGCTTGTGGCGGGCAGTCAGAGAAGCAGCCAGTGTTCCAGGGGTGACATCGGTCCACCACATAGAAAAAAGTTAATTCTTTAACTGTTTAAAATTTCCTTAAGTCGACACATTATCTTTACTTCTTTTAGAATGTAATAAAAAGAATTGTTGTAGAAAATAAAATGTTCATACAGTTTTCAATAAAGTGCAAATACAATTATACAGTTTTAAGAAGCTATTTTAATCACTCCAGATTAGTATTCTATTTCCTACCAAAGCCTCTAACCCCACGCTTTCTCTTTCCTTTCACTGTTAAAGAAAACTATGACAACTCTTGTAAGATTGTTTAAAAGACAAGCCAACCAAGACTACTTGCTTGGAAGATTGGAAAGAAAGTTGAAGGGGACATGCCTTTGCTGATAAATACAATTAAGCCTAGTAGAAGTGAGCAATACACTTTGGCAAGCACATGTGTGACCTACTGTCTCTCCCTGCTCGTTCGAGTAGTCATTACCAAGGTCCGACCCTGTGAAAGGACGAGAAGAAAGAGATGAAAATTTCACTTTCTAGACATGAGGACATCTTTGGTAGATTGTGTTCACCTGTGTTATTTCTTCCACACCTGCTATTTGAGAACATAGCCATTGGAAAAACAACTTTACGGTGGAGAAATCTGATGGACAGATCTAAATCACCTGGTCAAAGTTACCATCACCAATACTGAGACACACTGACATTCCTTAAATGCTGTTATAATCCACGAGAGAAGACACAATTCTTAAAGTCCTGCCCAGAATGCAGTACTTGACCCAATCCAAAAGGAAGCATCCCTCTTTCTTTATGGGTCAGCTTTCTGTTACTATAACAAAATACCTCAGAGAAATCAACTTAAAGGGTGAGGGGCTTACTTCGGATTATAGATTTTGAGCTTTGAGTCTATGGTTGGCCCTGTCACTTTGGAGTCTGTCCTTGAAACATTATGGCATGATCTAGAGGAGGCCACCCACCTCATCGTGGCCAGGAAACCAACAGGGGCAGGGGAAGGGACAAATTAAGGGAACCCATAAATGTTCTCCTTCTTTCAAGTAGGCCCCAAATCCCTTAGATGCTACTAATTCCCAACAGACAGTTAAGCTGTGACTCCCTCAATGGTCAATCTATTGATGAAGTTAGAGTCAACTCCAAATCACCCTGTCTCTGAACACCACCGCATTTGGGGTCCAAACCCTCAATACATAACTTTTAAAACCCAAATTATAACATACCCTTCAAGTTGAATCCCAATCTCTTAAGGGCTCAGACCTCCCAGGAAGGCAACAGGTCTTGCCTTGGTCTTTATATAAGATCAATTATTCAGAAGTGGCACACTGAGTTCTATTCAGTTTCCAAAGCCATAGCAATCCCTTCAAGGACCTCTTATATTAGGGATATTACAGTCCGAATTTGACAAACCAGAACCCTTGTTAAATACGCAATTTAAGTACTCCTGGGCCATTTTCCTAGAAGACTATTGTCTTCTGTTTGTGTATCCAGGTGATCCAAAAAAAAAAAAAAAAAAAAAAAAAGCAGGTAGAGTGTGAAATGGACTCAGATCTCCCTTGGCAGTAGCTCAAATTGAGGTTAAAGCTGACTTATTGCTTACTCATTACCAGAAGCCACAGGACCAGTCTCTCAGCTAGTGTGGGGAGTTCTTTCACCTGCAGTACATTGAGCTATGAGTCACTAAAAAAAGTGCACACACTGCCCAGATGATGATCCCCATTACAGTGTGTGGTTTAGTGTGGCTTTCTCACAGGGTGACATTACTGCCCTTCATGAATGGAACCCTCAGTGGTTTTGCGCAATTCCTCACTAGATGAGCAATCGACATTGGCAAGGACTTCTACAGAATGTAGTGTCTCACTCTGGGTCTGTTCCCTGCAGTAGGCTGACTATCTGTTCCACTCTCCCCCAAATTTCATATGTTCAAATTCTTACCCAAAAGGGATGGTACAGGAAATGGGGTTTTGGGAACTACTTAGTTCCTGATGGTAAGGCTGGTATAAACAGTGCCCCCAGAGGGCTCTGCAATCCTCTATGTGAGGATACAGTGGGCTTTTAACAACCTAAAGAGAGACTCACCAAAACTGACTAGAGGGTCACCCTGCCCTCAGACTTCCTGCCTCCTGAATCATGAGGAATCGGTTTCTATGGTCCATGACACCTTATTGCAGCAGTCTGAACTGAGATGTTCTTGTGGGAACCAGCTTTGAACAGCCAGAGGCTACACATGTAGTAGCCTTAATTTCACTTGTCTAAACCAATCAAGCTTGTCAAGTGAAGGTACTGCGGCCTTCAGTTCTCACAATGTGGTCCAGGAATGAAAGCAACAGAATTACCTGGGAATCCTTCAGGAAATTTTGTTCTGTGCTCATTTCCTATCTCCCTACACTTGATGAGCAGGAAGAAAAAAAAAAAAAAAACAACAGCAAGGAGGCCCTACAATTCCATCTGAAACAAATTTGCTGGTGATAATCACAAAGGAAGACGTTTGAGATTCACAGCATTGGTTTAATAAGTTTCACCAAAGTGGCCCAAACTGAGTGATTCAAGTTGGGCCCTGTCTCCCACTGTCAGATCTTTTGTGAACTATACTCATAACAGGTCAGGGTATAGTTACTTTTCTGTTGCTGTGGCCAAGGCAACTTACAGAAGGAAGGGTTCACTTGGCTTATGATTCCAGAGGGACTCCTTCAGCATCATGGTGAGGAAGGGTGGCAGCAGGCAGGCAGGGTGGCGGAAGCAGCGAGCTAGAAGCTCACATCTTAAATCACAAGCATGAGAGAGAGTGAGAGAGAGAGAGAGAGAGAGAGAGAGAGAACTAGCAACTGCAGGATTCTTCAAACTCTCAAATCCCACCCCCAGTGCCAGCAAGGCCACACCTGGTAGACCTTCCCAAACACCACCACCAACTGGGAGCCAAGTGTGCAAATGCTGTAGATGATGGAGTTTCTCTTCTTCAAACCACCACAGACAGAGACCTTATCTTCATATCCACAAATCTGAATGAGACCCAAAAAATACATAGGAAGAAATTGGAATTCTTTACATAACTCTGCTCTAGATACCCCAGTAACTGACAAATGCCAGTGGACACGAGCTGAGAGAGGAGTAAGATCACCAGGAAGGTAAAAGTAAGGGACAGGGTCATCCCTAAAAGGGATGGAGGCAGAGAAAGGCAAAGAGACAAAGGCCAGAAGTCAGGCTAGGCAGCAAGGGTCTAGCTCAGATTGATGGAGGACAGACAGAGCCAAGTAGGAGTACAGCTCCCATCTACAGTTGAGCTTCGTGGAATCCATTTGGACCCTTCTTGAGAGAGACCTGAATCAGCAAGCAGTCTGCACCACTAGGCCTTCGTTGAGAGCAGTCGATAAAAAACAGCCTCTATATTCTATTGGAGTGGAAGAGAATACTGGACATTAGAAGCCAGGCAGGGTAGGTGGACTATGCACAGAAACTAGAGGTGGCCTTGCTCAATGGGCCTCAGAGTAGGACTGCTTTGCGCAAGAGTACGTGATATCTGGTTGCATTTTACCAGTTCCCCAAGTGCCCTTGCACTCCTCCAGCAGGACTCAGAAACATCTGCTCTTACCTGGAACTTTAAAATTGGCAGTAAGGATCCACTGAGTCAGTCAGTAAATATGCATGAAGGATCAGGGAAAACTGGATATGTTACTGTTACTGGTACCTAATTCTGAACAACACTCCAAAGGAATCAGTGTTCAGGTGGATTTCAAATGAGTCACACTTAGGTGGGGGTATGTTCTGAACATAGATAGAAGGATCCAATTCTTTTCTTTCTCTCTTCTGAGTCTCAGCCATGAGGTGAACAGCTTGGCTCTACCACACACTCCCCACTGTGATGTGCCGTCACAACAGCAGAGACAATCTTTCTGGACTTAAGCTTCCAAAACCATGATCCAAATTAGCTTCATCTATTACAATTTGCATTGTCTGTACATATACACATAAATGAAAAAGACTTAAATGGGGTTGCCCCTATAACGATGGGACAACAATGCCCTGGCTAGACACTACAAGCCAAATAAATAATAAATAAATAAATGAATAAACAAACAAATAAATAAAATCTAATGCCAGAAATGGATTACCTTTTTCAGAGTTGTTAGTCACTGAGGTCCCATAGACTCTTGATCATTACAGGCTATTGCAAATGTTATTGGTTAACATCCAGAACTTGATGGCAATCAAATCCCCTATTCCTGAAGACACCATGCACTTGAGACCCAGACCATGGATATATCAAGCTGTTTCTGATTGAGAGGCCTCCTCTCTGCTGGTTAGCTTTCACAGTACAGAAAGATATTATGCACTCTGCACTATAAGAAAAGGATCATGGAGAGAAACTCGAAGCAATCCCACTAAAATCAGGGACTAGACAAGCCTGCCCTCTCTCTCCCTATCTATTCAATGTAGTACTTGAAGTTCTATCTAAAGCACTCAGACAACAAAAGGAGGTCAAAGGGATACAAATTGGAAAGGAAGAAATCAAAATATCACTATTTGCAGATGGTATGATGGTATACTTAAGTGACCTGAAAAACTCCACCAGAGATCTGCTACAGCTGATAAACACCTTCAGCAAAGTGGCCAGATACAAAATTAACTCAAGCAAATCAGTAGCCTTCCTATACTCAAAGGATAAACAGGCTGCGAAAGAAATTAGGGAAATGACACCCTTCACAATTGTCACAAACAATATAAAATGTCTTGGTGTGACTCTAACCAAACAAGTGAAAGATCTGTATGACAAGAACTTCAAGTCTCTGAAGAAAGAAATTGAAGAAGACCTCAGAAGATGGAAAGATCTCCCATGCTCATGGATTGGCAGGATTAATATAGTAAAAATGGCCGTCCTGCTGAAAGCAATCTACAGATTCAATGTAATCCCCATCAAAATCCCGACTCAATTCTTCATAGGCTTAGAAAGAGCAATTCTCAAATTCATATGGAATAACAAAAAACCCAGGATAGCAAAAATTATTCTCAACAATAAAAGGACTTCTGGGGGAATCAGCCTCCCTGACCTCAAGCTGTACTACAGAGCAGTAGTGATAAAAACTGCCTGGTATTGGTACAGTGACAGGCAGGTAGATCAATGGAATAGAATTGAAGACCCAGAAATGAACCCACACACTTATGGTCACTTGATCTTTGACAAAGGAGCTAAAACCATCCAGTGGAAAAAAGACAGCATCTTCAACAAATGGTCCTGGTTCAACTGGCAGTCTACATGAAGAAGATTGCGAATTGATCCATTCCTACCTCCCTGTACAAAGCTCAAGTCCAAGTGGATCAAGGATCTCCACATAAAACCAGATACACTGAATCTAATAGAAGAGAAAGTGGGGGAAAGTCTCGAACACATGGGCACAGGGGAAAAGTTCCTGAACAGAACACCAATGGCTTGTGCTCTAAGATCAAGAATCGACAGATGGGACCTCATAAAATTACAAAGCTTCTGCAAGGCAAAGGACATGGTCAATAGGACAAAACGGCAACCTACAGATTGGGGAAAGATCTTTACCAATCCTACATCTGATAGAGGGCTAATATCCAAGGTATACAAAGAACTCAAGAAGCTAGACTCCAGAGATCCAAATAACCCTATCAAAAAAATGGAGAACAGAGCTAAACAGAGAATTCTCAACTGAGGAAACTCGAAGGGCTGAGAAGCACCTAAAGAAATGTTCAACATCCTTAGTCATCAGGGAAATGCAAATCAAAACAACCCTGAGATTCCACCTCACACCAGTCAGAATGGCTAAGATCAGAAACTCAGGTGGCAGCAGATGTTGGCGAGGATGTAGAGAAAGAGGAACACTCCTCCATTGCTGGTGGGAATGCAAGCTGATACAACCTCTCTGGAAATCAGTTTGTCGGACCCTCAGAAAAATGAACATAATACCTGAGGATCAAGCTATTCCACTCCTGGGCATATACCCAGAAGATGCTCCACCATGTAATAAAGACACATGTTCCACTATGATCATTGCAGCCATATTTATAATAACCAGAAACTGGAAACAACCCAGATGTCCCTCCACAGAGGAATGGATACAGAAATTGTGGTACATTTACACAATGGAATACTACTCAGCTATAAAAAACAACGCCTTCATGAAATTCTTAGGCAAATGGATGGAACTTGAAAATATCATCCTGAGCAAGGTAACGCAGTCACAAAAGAATGAACATGGTATGTACTCACTGATAAGTGGTTATTAGCCTAAAAGTTTGAAATACCCAAGAGTCACTTCACGGCAACATTAGGGCTGAGTGTGAGGTCCTAGATGGAGGACTTGGAGAAGGGACTGAGGGAGCTGAGGGAGTTTGCAGCCCCGGGGAGGGAGCAACAGTGGCAACTGGCCTGACTCCTCGATACTCCCAGAGACTGATCCACCAACCAAAGAATACACATGGAGGGACCCATGGTGCTAACGAACATATGCAGCAGAGGAGGGTCTTGTTAGTCATCAGGGGGAGGAGAGGCCCTTGGGTCTGAGGGTGTTAGATCCCCCAGTATAGGAGAATGCCAAGAAGGGAAGACGAGAGTGGGTAGGTAGGTGGGTGGGGGAATACCCCCATAGTGGCAGGGGAGGGGGGAGGGAATAGGGAGGTTCCATAGGGGAGATCTGGAAAGGGGGAAACATTTGAAATGTAAATAAAGTATGAAAAAAATTAAAAAAAAAAAAACTGTGATGATTAGAATAAAAAAGAAAAGAAAAGAAAAGAAAATGATCATCAGTCTTACCAAGCCTTGAACCCTGTGAGCTTCAGTGACATCTGTCCTGGCCAGATATCCCCACTGGTACAGTAGTGGTATGAACATCATGTGAGTAACCAACTACTTTCTCATCTGATTTACAGCCTACTGCTTGAGGGAAACCCAGGCCTGGCGCCATCACCAGGCCGAGAACCAGTGGCTACACAGGTCATTCATTGGCCCTATGGAAGAACCTACTCTTATTATTCTGACAAGTCGAGATTTAAATGGCTTCTTCAGGACTTATAATTATACCCATATATTAATGCAGCTCTTTGCCTTCATCAGAGAAGCCTCCATTTGCAGTGCATGGTTATTAACACAAAACCCCACAACTTTCTAAGGTGAAGAAAGTAAGAGGCTACAGAATGCTTTTCCCTACATGGGATATCTATTTCACACCCCTTCCTCCCATGGTTCATGGAATCATTGCAGAGGAAGGGACAGAGACATTTCAAGAACCAGAAGCCATGGTTTGAATACAAGAAAACAGTGTCCTCTAGATACAATGTAGAAATGAACAGAGACCTTGTGACAGCATGCATGAGCCCCATACAGGCTCAAGCCAGACCAAATCCCATGGAGAAGGAAGGGAGAGATGAAGTCCTACTCTAACCCAGGAAATGTTTGCAATAAATGACTGCCGAGAAAGAGAGAACCAGTTCTCTTTAAGAGTGTTATTCTTGGTAAATCAAACATGTTCCCATGGAAGTCCTCATGCCCAAGAATCTAGCCCAGCACAAACTATAAATGATGGATGAAGAAGGGGGGACAGAGACAGAGAGACAGAGAGACAGATAGGGAGAGAGAGAATACAAAATTGGGTGAATATAGTGGGATGCATCTGGGAAGACTTGGGAGAGGAGAGTGACTATGATCAAATTTCTCAAGGAACTAATAAAATGTTAATTGCTTTAATACCAGATATTATTACAGTAATGGAAAGCTGACTAACACAGGCTGTCTCTGAAGCTCAGAGAATTTCCCAGCACTGGCAATGTTGTAGCTGCCGTGGTGTGACCAGCAGCCAAGTTACAGAACTTGCTGCCAAATTGGCTCAGTGACAGAACCAGATGAAATTTCCCTCACAGTTCTATGGTTTGTATTCCGTGCTCTTAATGTATCTGTGCATTTTATAAGAGATTAGGGAAGGGATTTTTAAAAAAAAAAAAAAATGCAGGTTGCTAGCTGGAAAACTCCCGTTCCTGAGCCCGGCCCTCTCACTCTGATCTTGATGAAGCAGATCCTTTACCCTATTCACCTTTGGTTACTCAACTCTATCTGACTTTCTTCCAGTCCATTCAGCACTTATATCCCACAGCCTGCTCATTTCTACCCTGGATTTTACCTCTCTCCTTCTTGATTCCCGATCAGCCTCCTACTCTAGCTGCTTGAAGCATACCAGGGTAGGCTCATCTTTTCAACACACTCAATTCAACTTCCTTCCACAGAGTGTGGTACATGTGGACTGCGTATCACATATTCCATGACATCCTTGCTCTGCCACTCTCTCCTCAAGCCTTCAAATAGAAAACCGCTTAGGTCAGGTAAAGTCACATGTCCCGGGATTCTTGGTCACTTCATGTTGAAAGCTCCATTACTTTTAAATTTCTTTTTTTCCTTCTTCCAACCAATTTTATTCTTTTCTTTTGTTTGCCCCCACCTCCATCTCCACCCCCATGAGTGTGTGTGTGTGTGTGTCTGTGTGTGTTTGTGTATATATGTGTGTTTATGTGTGTACACCATGCTTTCTGCTATCTTCTGCCAATGGGACTGGATCCTGTCATCTAGCTCTTTAATGAAAACTTACCACCTCTTCGACCACAATGACGTCTTTCTTTTCTCCCTTTTAGTTGCTCCACTACCTTGGATCTACATTTTCTGGGCACTAAAAGACCCAAAAGGTCTATAAAAACATGCCTCAAATACCAACTTTAGCATCAAAATTCAAACCCAAAAGATAGCTAAGGGTTTCCATACCAGGATTCGATGAAACACTAACTAGGAGCTGAATGACTGGTACTAAATCTTTTTTTTTTTTTACAAGTCCTGTATGGATAGGGTTGGCTTGAAGCTGTTGTCTTAGGGGTCACTCGTGCTGCTTTCTGGCATCTCTACACTTTCTTATGTCCTACCCTGAGAAGGAAAGATGACCTGTGGTCAGTCTTAGCACATCCACACACATCACTGCCAAACGATTACAAGAACTCCTGGTTTCAAAGGGCACACTTCCCGTCTGCTTGCCTCTGTGCCTCAAATGCTTCTCATGACATGGAACCTCACCATGGACCCTTTAAAGAGCTCTCCAACCATTAGTAAGTCTCACAGTCCACTTCTGGGCCCCAGTGGTCTTCCAAATGCCTCATTTCTGGCTCAATAGAAAAAAAAAAAAAAAAAAAGGATTTACTGGAGCCTGTAGCCGGCCATCACTTCTGCTCAGTTTCCACCCATTTGGCAAGACATGAAAGTTTTGTTGTGGGGCTTTTGAAAGTCCATCATCACCTCAGGGATGTTACATGTTATTCTTTTGGTTTTATTCTGTTTTTTTTCCCCCCTCCAGCTTGGTTCCCAAAATTTCAATGAAGTTCTGTAACTTGCCCTTCTACATGCAGCTGTGACAAAGTGTCTCCCTCTCTTCTTCCACCACACCTAGATAATCAGTTATTGTCTAGACATGTTACTGGTGGCTCAGTTAGAAAGGGATGGACTGATTGGTTTAGATGGGGATGGGCTGGACTCAGTTCTTGGATGCCCTTTGTCTTGCTGGGACAAAGAGTCTTTACTATGGTTGGAAATGATGCACCTCTTGTGGGAACAGGTGAGACTTCACACTTCCAGGACTTCCAGGGTGAAGCCAAAAGGGATATTCACACAGCAGGAAGATAGGAGGCCATCAAAGCCAGTCTTTATCTTGCCCATCCTCTATGGCAAGGTTCTCTATGTTGATGAGATTTCCCAGCCGCAGGAACTCCTGTCTTTGGGAGTTCTCCCTAAGCTAATCCTACTGGCAATGAGGGCCCTGCACTTCACCTTATTTGAGCCATATACCACACCAGCCTAGTAGTATGTGACCAGTCTCTCACTTAGGAAATTTTGACTTACAACTTTTCAACTTTTTGACTTTGCAATGATGCGGAAAGAATACATACTCAGTAGAAATCACACACTTTCATTTTTAAATTTTAATATTTATTCAGACTTTCTATGCTGGAATCAATGAACCACTCAGAGCAACCACCAGTACTCAGCAGGATATTATATTGCTACGCTGTGGTCTTCAGTGGAGTGCATTCTCAACATGGATGGGTTCATTAGGATGTAAGCTCATTGCAAGTCAAGAGAGCATCTGTGTTTCCTTCCAAGTTGCTTTCCAGCAAAGGGCAAATTGGAGAACGGTGTGTCATGTGACTAGGTTAGAATTGCTGAGAGTCAGACCTCTGCCATCCTCTTCAGGGAAGCAGCATCAACATCAGAGGACACAACTATCAGTCAGAGGCATCCCATATTTGAGTTTCAATTCTGCCATGAATTACCGCAGTCACTTTTAAAAGGTCAGTTGCTTCCAACTAAAGTGAGGATAATAATACTTCCTGTGTCATGGGGGTGTTAGAGTCGACGACACACATGCAGTAGTACACTGTACCCAAGTTCTAGAACATTGTTCTAGAAAGTCGTACCTCAGCTATCCCCCTTTATAGCAGAATTCTTTAACTCTCCAGTATGTCTTGGCATGCTGAGCATGTCAAAACATCTATTCAAAGTAAATTATCATCGAGGGAATTTTGCCACTGGGAAAGGTTCTGCATGTGATAAATGGCTCCATGGCATTAGAGTGCAGCAGCTCACGTGGTTCTACCTGAATGATGTCACTTTCCTTTGGAGAACCTTGGCTAGGTCAGAGCAAAAAAGGGCATTAGGTACTGAGTGGAATAAACCAATTCCTTTTAATTTCATGAAGCCTATCCTTAAAAGATAACAAAACAGTATAAAGACAGATGCTATTTGTTTTCCTTTTCTGCATATGTTATGGTTGTTAGCTTGGTTGTTAGTTGTGGACCCCCTAACAGTGGGAATTAGGGTGTCTCTGACTCTTTCACTTCCCTTAGGACCCTTTCCCTCCTACTAGGTTGCCTGTTCTAGTCTTGATATGAGACTTTATGCCTGGTCTTATTGTATCTTGTTGTGCGGTATTCTGTTGATATCTCTGGAACTCTGCTCTTTCCTGAAGAGAAACTCGGGAAGAGTGGATCTGGGAGAGAAGGGAAGTGAGGAGACTGGGAAGAGTGGAGGAAGGGGAAATTGAAGTCAGGAGGTATTTTAGGAGACAAGAATGGGTTTTTAAAAATATGTGTTTGTTTACTAAAATTAATACAGTCTGAAAGTATCTCTGTATTTCAGAAAAAAAATTTCAACTTTGTAAGCCATGCTGCACATGAGATTGAAATATCACTGTACTCCACAAAAATCAACAATAATTGAGAGACAATTAAAGATCAAGTATATTTTAAAGAGTTTTAAAATTGGTGAATTAGACTCAGCTGTCATTTTATAGTACATTTAGCTTTCCTTAACTATTACTACTGTGCTCTTAGCCATATTTTAGTATATTTGAATGAGATAAAAATTTATAGCCAATCTTGAAAATATGATTAATGAGTGATAGTTGCATCCAAAACTTTCTGCTTGTCTTTTAGTCCATATTTTTTCAATTAAAAAAAAATGGAAATATTTTTTACTTTTATCTTTGCTTCCAAGAATGCAACCTTTTCGCCATGAATGTAGACTGCATGCATTCCTTTTCTGTATTTATGTGGGACTCAGTACCACATGGCCGCTACAGCCCTCATTCTAATTCATGACTAAATCAAAGATAATCACTCAGGCAGATCTCAGACAGAATCTTGATGATGTATGGTAACTGAACCAAAGGCATGGTTGCTAAAAAGTAATATTTTAAATTAAAAAAAAAAACTGGAAAATCAGCCTTCCTTGTTTCCCATGGGAGTATTTACAAAAAAATTAGAACATTTTAGAGCCTGGATCTGCGTTCTTGGGCCAAGCCTTAATTCCAGTGGACTATACAACCATGTCGAACAGTAATGTTCATTCCTGAATAGATGTGGGGGATAGGCTGAGCACACCCTGGAACTCTGACGGTACCAGGATTCCAAATGTTTTCCATCTTGTCTCTCTTTCTCTGGTTCTCAGTATATTTCTGTCTCTAACTCCATGTCCATAACAACCTCTACACACCACCATCTCTTCTTCAGCCTCTTCCTGGACTCTTTTTCTGTTCTCTCACATTCAATGACCCTGCAGGACTTTTCATTTCTACAAAACTTACATGGTCACTCCGGCTGCCTAGTGGGTTGCCTCACTGGGCTTTATTTCTTCCTCTCTGTTGATGGCCTAGTGCCTGCTGCAGTGTACGTGCATTCTCACAGCCCAGGTGTGGCAAATGGCTTGACTTCCACCAACAAATGACACCTGTGTCCTCTGAAAATGAAGCACTAGAAAGACACACATCTCAGAAGCACTGGATAAAGGCGCACCCCATGCTGTATCTGGTTAAAGTCTGTCACTCTGTCACTGAAGCTGTGGGGTTTCTTTCTGCAGTGGGTTCATGGCACCTTCTACATCTAGACTATACTGGCTTCACAGATATGAAAAACAGAGCAAAGGTCATGAGAACACCATCAATCCCAAGGTCCCATAGTCATCAGCTATGTGCTGATGTCCTGGCTCCCTGCTCCTGCTCACAGAAGAGCTGGTGACAAGACTGATTGTCACCAATTTTTGGTAGACTCAACCTGAAGTTCTTTTCAAATTCTACTTCTCTGGCTGTCCAGCAGTATTGAAAACTTTTGATTCCCTGTTTTAAGCCTTTTGGTTTTAACTATCACTGAGTCAAATCATTAATTGGTAAGAGAGGTAAATAAAGGCAACAGGCTCTCAAACAGCAGAGTCTGGGACTGGTTGTAGGGTGTTTGGGGCCGGCAACCAGTATAGAAAGAGATGCAGAGAGCTGCCACGTGCAAGATCTCAGGCTGTCTCAGCAGCCCATGCTGCTCCTCTGTGATGCTGCCACACTGATTAAGACAATATGAACACAAAGTAACAGGATTCCTGATGATGAACCAAGATGGTTCAACTATAATCTCTGCTAAGTACAAGGGCCTGCCACTGCACTGATTTTCTAAGAGACCAGTGTTCTTGGGCTTCTTGACAACAGAAAATAGAAAATAAGATGCTCATAAATCCCATCTCGTTAGGAAGCAAATATGTTACATGTTGTCTCCTGAGTAAACTTCTAAAGCAATCAACATGAACAGAAGTGACTACAAGAAGGAGCTGCATCTGTTCCAGGGAGCAAGGCAAACGCAAACGGGAGCGGTTCTGAGTCAAAGGTCTCCGGCTTCACAGAATGTGGTGTAGAACCTCTGGCAAGCCTTCAGCTACAGAGACCTACAGCTCGGAACCCAGGGTTGGAAGTGAACCATTTCCTGTTCTTTAAGCAGCTCTTCTTTTGAGAATAGTTTTGGCTTATCACATGGACCTGGTAGAAACTAATCTGCTGCCCTTGGCAAACTAAGTGGGAACAGCATCTAATGATTTGACTAAAGAAACCCCAGATGCTGAAGTCACCGGGTGAACAAAAGGTAAGCTTCCGGTACACCCATCTGGAGATGATGCCTACCTAACATCTTTTCCTCCACCTACAACTTTCTCCCATCACATTGTTCAGTTAGTTGCAGTAGGGAATGTAATAAAATATAATCAAATGTCCCCATAAGTGGTGAGTAGATGGCTATAAAGTTATAGTCTAGCTAGAAGGACCGTGTCCTGTAAGAATGCTCACCAAAGGTCTCCACAAGAGTGGAGCTCATCACAATGTTTTTTTTTTTTTTCTTTTGGGGAGGGTTGGTGTTTCTAGGTTCTTAACTAGGGGTTGACTTCATGACCTCATGCAAACTAAGTAAACATTATATCATTGAGCTACATCCTAAGCTCTATGAATATTACCAAGACAGTAGAAAAGAGACACCCATGGTGAAGGGACTTATCAGTCTCCTCTCCATCAACTCCATTTTGAACTCTAGAGGACCATGTGTAAGTTGGCTCTAAAGGCAGGGAAGGAGGAAGACATGGCTAAAGAGAGGTCTCTCTCAGCAAAGCTGACCAACTGTCACTGGACCGAGTACATATTTCTTGCTGAATGTTGAGATCACCTTTAACAGAAACCAACCTTAAATCCCAGTTGTGTCAAGCATCCTGAAAGGCTAGGATGCTCTCCATGAGAAAGAAATACCCTGCTGATGAGGAGACAAAAGGTTGGTACTCACTGGAAAAGAGTAAAGTTGGACAAGAACTTTCTTTCTGTTCCTCTATGAAACATGTGGTGCTTTGTTCACTATCACAGTGTTTAAGCAGTATTACTTCTCAACATGAACCTGATATCTAAGCCAAAGAATAAAAGCATTCAAAGGACTTCCTGCTCTTGTCAAGACACTGCATGACTTGAAAGTGTACAGAGTACATAGTTACAGGGTTGGACAGATAGGAATACCTTGTTGTTTTGATATGATTATTTGCTTTGATCTACAAACTAGATTAGGTGCAAAGACTCTGTAGCTATAGCACACTCTTCTGGGATCCAAAGAATAAAAATGATTTTAGCATCTCTGAAAAATCCCATCTAACAGTTCACTCAAATGGATTTTATTTTATTTTTTTCAACCATCATTCCCATTCCTTGGAAATTGAGATTCCTAAGGACAAAATTATTCAAACATGATGATAAATATTTTCCCATAGCTAAAAACTTCCTGTGGGCCATTTCAGGTTGGTTCTGTCCCAGGATAAATAGAACAAAGTGAGAAGTTACCAGAGTGACTGGAAAGATTAGATTATCAAGAGGAATTGGGGTTCCAGTTCAAATGAGAGACTATTCCTCAAACCTAGATTTTCCATGAGATTGCATTTTTTTTTTTTTTTTGCCAAGTGGCAAAAACCAATAGGGGTTGTTTTTGGTTTTGGTTTGGTTTGGATTTGCACAGTGGGTACTAGTGTAATTAATATCTCACTAATCTCCATGCCCTTCACTATTACGATTTGAATTATCTTGTAACTTAGACCTTAACCTGGAAGATGGATAGCTGAGACAGAATTGGCAATGGAATAGGGAGCATACTATTAAGGTACAACTAATTAAACCTAAGGTATTTAAGGTACAACTAATTAAACCTTATGGTCAGTTGCAAAGGAGCATTGTTCGTTGTTGTAGCTCTCCAACCCTTTCCCCTTCTGTACTTGAAGGACTGATGGGAGTTCACAGTTTTATCCACAGGCTAAAGTAAGACAACTGTGATGGTACCCAGAGATGAACGCTGCTGCTGGGATCTCTGTTTGAGAAAAGTATTATGTGTGTTCTCATTTGCATGAGTGGTGGATTCCTCACATCCACGAGAGCATTTTTCGATGCTCTTCCTATGGTTTAAAATCTTAAAGGGGGAGAAGAGTGTGTATGAATATCTAGTAGCTGATGATGTGGTGGGAGGCAAAAAACTAGCCATTGGCTCCACGAAGTCTAGTTCAACCACTTTATCTCTGAACTTTACTGAAAGCTAGAACTGAAACACACACACACACACACACACACACACACACACACACAATTTCCTAGTCACTCTGGCTCAAGATTCCACTGTGACCAGACCACCCAAGCTCTCTGAGAGCTGTGCCAAAGAAAAGGCAAAGATTGTTTAAGCCTAAATATAGGCTGTTTTTAAACGGAATTTCTAGAAAGTTGAGAGGTGTTCAGGTCAGAAAGAAATGGGAACTTTAACCCATCTTTTGTCCCTAAATCTATAAGAATATGGGCAATGTGTGGACTTCATAGATCTCTGAGCCTTCCTATCATGTGAAAATAAATAAATAAATAAATAAATAAATAAATGCCTATCCCTGAAAGAAGTAAAGAAAAAGAGATGCAAACCACTAGTACAGTACTTGGGACAAATCATAGGATACCAGTCCACCTAACTGACAGATGAATTTGGCACTGTGGCATCTAGTCATGTCTTTTCCAGGGCCATCTAGAGTAAAAACCTGTGTGGTGTTACAGGAAGGATAAGAGAAGAATTTGCAATATTATCTACCTGGACTTGAAGCCAGGGGAAACCTTAGCCCTGCTGGGATCTGATTTCTTTTCTGGATCTGAGGTTACCTAAGCAAAGCCTTCGAACGTCATGATAAAACTACTAGTCCAGCTCATGCCATGCAGGGATACAGGACAGAAATTATCATATTCATCTCTTGTATCTACTACTGTCTTGTTATCTTTCCCTCTTGGAGCAGGATGTGCTATTTAATACATAAAAATTGCCCACAGTGACCTCTTTTTCAGTTCTTCCTGCACGGTAAAGTTCCCGAAAGCTGTTGTTACATGCCCTTCAGTCTCTTACTACAGCAGAATCATCTGATTGCCTGTTCTGAAAATTCACCCAGGATTTTAACTTCTAGACAGAAAAAATATTCAAATGATTTATTTACCAGTGGAAAGTACCTCCTTTTCAACAATGAAGTGAAGTGAACTTCTGCCCAGAGTGTTGCTTCAGAAATATCTCACACCTGAACACCTGGGATAGAACAAAAGAGCTGTTGATTATTCAGTAACAAAGCACACACCATTTTTCTGGTATAAACCTTTCAGCACTTAGTATGCTCAGGATGGAGTGAGAAAGCTCCTCTTTTGAGAATTGATTTGGGAAAGAAGAAGAAATTAGGGTTTTTTTTCTTCTTATTGAAATGTATCAGGAGTTCAAAGGAAGTCTTATATGAAACTTAATGCAGGCTGTATTAAATTTGTATTTTTTCTGCAACAAAACAGAGAAATGACAAGTTCATATATTACAAATGCTTGTATCTATATAGTAGACAAACATGTTGATGCTGTTTATAGATTAGTGGGTAATGGCAGTGAAATAGATGGAAGGGTGAGGGGTAAAAGACTTCAGCGAAAGAGGGTTAGATCGGAAGATAATGAATCAGAAATAGAGAAAGAGGAACAGAGAATGAAAGTCAAAGACAGGGAGGGATGGAGGAAAGTGGAGAGCAGGAGATTAACTCTAAAATATAAGTAGAAAGCCTGTCTTTTAAAAAAATCTGAAAGTCTATCATTAGAAGCACATGAGTCACGCTGTTTATTTCTGCACTTTCCAATTATGTATGTGTATCTGCCAGAAAATTAATCATGCTCAACACTAAGCCAATGAACCATTGTTCTGCATGAAGTAAGGGAATCATGAGAGAACCAGAGCATCACAAGTCACTTGAAAGACCTGAAGACCCAGACCTTGTCTACAGTCATTTTTCAGCTCCATTGGTTCTTTGTAATAACATGAGATATGTTCTTCAAGGTACTTGGACACTGTTTTCTCTTAATATCAAGTCTTCCTGCCTCTGTTCACCACCATGTTAGTTCTTGGGACTGTACTCTGCAAGGCTAACTTTCTTCTATAGAACAGCTCAGAGGAAGCCATCAGGACACACCTTTCAAAATGGCCTCCAAGGCCCACCCCTCCCTTACACCATCTCCACAGCCTTCATCCTTGAGACCCTGTTATGGTTTGAGTCAACATGCTCACATATTTAAACACTTAGCCCACAGTTGGTGGTAGTGTTCTGGGAAGCTGTGGAAGTTTTAGGTCTGGACTATCTGAGGAGAAAGGCTTCAGGATTGTGGTCCAGCCTCACTTCTGGTCAGCTCTCAGCTTCCTTGTCTGAGATATGACAAGCCCTACTACCAGCTTCCTCCACCTTGTCTTGCCTACTATGGTGAACTATATACCCTTTATATCATGAGCCAAATAAGTCCCTCCCTCCTAAAGCTAACATATCCATTGAAAATGCTTCCATCTTCTCTTCTTTTCCAAGCATGGCTCATTATCTTGGTGTGGTCTGAAGAAACAAAGGAAAGAACTGATACATCTCTCATCCAAGTCTAATACTGTGCCCTTTGTGAACGACTGCATGGGGTTAGGGGGCAGCCACAGGATGATATGACCTTCCCTAATGAGTACTTTACAGTTTACGTGCTTCACACTAAAAATCTGTTTCTGCCCCTCCTGTGGAAATTATCTAAAGGGGTCAAGAAAGTGTATGTCTTTGCACAAGAAGGTGTCCATGCTCCTTCCCATTAGGGATGTCCCTGTGTGCTCTTTTCTTTCAGCTTCTACCTTGAGTGGGGCTCTCCATGGATTTACCCTTGGAAGTGAACATACCATAAGCCTGAGTACCCACTTTCTTCTTTAACAATCCCCCAGTAAGCCTTTTCCCAGCCAGATTCTAATTTTTCCTATCTATCAGTCTAGTGAAGAGACAAGTTCTGAGTCAGGCTCCATGCCATTCAATAACATGAATCCAGGCAGCAGAGTTAATCTCCATTTCCTCTCCCACAAAATGAGGTTGATAACAATCCATATATTCTTGAGTCCTTGAGAGATGTGATAATACATGGCCACCGCAATGCATGCCTAGGGACTCAGTGAGCCTTCAGGAAATACTGAGCAATGCTTATCTTGATCCCGCCTCCTCAAGGAACCCCTGATTTCTACAGTCACACTAAGGAGTGGCTGGCTCTTGGCTCTGAAGTATCCCGGGCAAGATTCCCTAATATTGAGCTTGAGGAACAATATGCAAAGTTATGTAGATGCAAGCATTTTCCCAACTAAAAATTCTCTACTATGGTTGTATAATATATTTGTCTGGGGAGCACCTAAAACTTCTAGTGTGTACCCCACACCCCACCCATATTATCCAGATGTAAGCAGTCTTTGGTAAGACTATAATACAGCTAGATATGGAAACACAGCCCAGCAAGGTTCTTAACATGTGGGCATCCAATCACTTGAGTGGTTTGGGAAAAAATAATAGTCACACCTCCACGAACTCTGGGTCTAGAATGGAACTGAATAACCATATTTTTGTAAATCTATGCAGGAGTTTCTGGTTTGCTCTGGACAACCACTAGCTGGCAAATTTCCTCTGTACTTTCAAACACAATGAAAACTGGCTGGCTCCCAAGCAGACATGAGTGCCATAGTGTATATTCAAGAGAAGGTTCCCTGGATAGAGTTCTCTCTTTTGGACCCACGTTAAGTTCCTGAGGTTCCATTCAGGGTATATACCAAGAAAGAAGTATCCTGAATCTTCTGGGTCTTTTCCTTTCCGGTGGTAAAAATCACCAATCACAGCATCTTCAAGAAGAGTGAGACAAGGCAAGGCTCGACTACAACCCGGAAGGACTTCTTATTGATACAGAGTGCTTTAGATTAAGAGAAATGGCCTCAAGGCTGTTGTTTCTGTTCCGGCCCACCTATCCTTATGAGAACAGAATTTCAATAATGAATTAATAAACTGATAAAACAAAATCATGCTGCATCAAATATAAATGTGTAAATTGATGAGCTTGAATAAAAATGCAAGTCAAATAAACCCTTGTTATTTTTATTTTTACCTACCTGAATTCTTTAACGCTCTTTCAAAGACACCCATATGTATGTCAACATGTTCACCTCCAAAGACTTCTTACAATATTTTCCATTTTTTCTGAAATTGTTCTTCCGTATTTACAGTGTTAAAACATCGTCTGCTCAATACAGTAGTAGCATATTTGTTCATTCTTAGGTCCACGCCTACTGGCATACCATGGCAGGGATGATAAAATACATGACGCATTTGGAAGAAGTCAAAATTAGTAGATTTGAAAGTGTCCTCTTGAAATAATGAAAAACCAACCAAAGGATGATGGTCCTCATGGGTAGATGGATAAATACTTGAATGATGTTTGGGTATCCAATAGAGATGTCTTGGGACTGAAATAGAATAGAAGGAATTTTGAACTGAGAGATAATTCAAGAAAAACGAGTAAGAAAATAGAAGAAAAGTAATGTCTGGGCAACAATAAGGAAAGAATACTGGGTCATTCTGCAGCTGGATTATCTGTCAATCAATCGAGCGTTCAGTTTCCTCCTCTGAAAATGAACAAAATGATTCTCAGTGTCTTTCCAGCCTACACATCCTCTGTATCTCCTCAGCAAGCATAGAAAGAGAGAAAGGAAGAGCAGGAAATGTGTGGAACATAATTTCAATTTAAAAGTTATGCTAGGGGCTGGAGAGAAGGCTCAGCAGTTAAGCATGCTCGCTGCTGTTATGGAGAATCCAAGTGTGGTTCCCAGCATGCACCTGGGACAGTTCACAACCACCTGTAACTCCAGTCCCAGTCGATCTGTTGCCCTCTTCTGGTCATCATGGTCCCTACACAAGTGGAGTGCCCATACACAGACACATATATAAATAAAGAACAATTACCGTAATTGTGTTATTTGCCTGAAATCAGAGTTCACTGATTATCCTTTAATTTATTTTATTTGACAACCTTTCTTGCAGTTGTACCAACCAGCTGGATGGAAAAACACCATGGGGAGCGGTGTTCCAAGGACTGTTTGTGGTCCAGGTTGTCCAGCCAGCAGTCTCTCAGACTGGCTCCACACTCCCCACCCCCAATGGCTCCCAGGTCACTCACCAGTCACGCTAGACTCTTCTGCTCTGCCTCCGAATGCATTTGGTTGTATTATTATTCTATCACCTTCACAGACTCTCAATGTGGTCTGGTGATCCATGTCTAGATCTATTTCTGTACCTTCATTGATTTCTTGCTCTTCCATG
Source organism: Rhynchomys soricoides (assembly GCA_019843965.1). NCBI lineage: Eukaryota > Metazoa > Chordata > Mammalia > Rodentia > Muridae > Rhynchomys > Rhynchomys soricoides. Next base: position 28,901,605 of record JADRCH010000006.1, on the reverse strand, counting down.
TCCCTCACTTCTGTTCTGTATCCCTCTTAGATAGTTTTGATATGAAATGGAATCATTTGTACCTCCCCCATTGCTGAGAGAGAGAGAGAGAGAGAGAGAGAGAGAGAGAGAGGTACTGAGCTGCCGTTTAACACCAGGACCAGATGAAGAGATCTGCTCGCAAGTCTGCCTTCCCTCTGGCTTCCCAGATTCTGTCTCTTTGCTACATGGATTTTGAGTCTAGGCTGTCTAACTGTCTTTAGTAACTTTTCTTAGCATCTCCAAAGAGGTAGAAAGGAAACTTGTACAAAACAATCCACAATCTGCACTTGTTGAAGGGGGGTGGGGGGCTTTTTAGACTTCTGTCTGGAAAGAAAGAAAAATGGCCTGACCCAGTTTTCAAACTAGGTCAAGATGTGGTAGACTGAGCGAAATCACGGAAGGCACAAATGACTACAGAGCACAGGACCATGTGACATCACTTCCTTAGGGCCCCGTTTGACGGTATGTAACTTGCTTTTCCTGCACAGCTAGTGCTTAAGCCCGAGGGGAGAGAGATGAACTCATAATTTAAACAACCCTCTACTTGCGTTTTCCCATCCGCCTCTCCAGCTTTACCAAGCATTCCTTTCTGCAATAGCTGGGTTTCCCCTGTCTTAATGACTGGGAGTGACTCCAAATAAATGGATGGCCGTTGTGGTACTTCTCAACTCTTCTGCTTCCTTTCAGTTTTACTTATAACAAAACAAGATGCAAGTAGCATTGGCATTTAGAAAAATCTAGCAGTTCTGTGATCTGTATTTCCTTTGTGTCCGAGTTCGTGTCTGTGTGGGTGCATGTGCACGTATGTGGAAGCCAGAGGTCAGGTTCATGTGTCCCCAGGAATATGGTCCACTTTGCTTTTTGGTCCCTTCATTGCTAGGAAATGGCTGATTTGGACAGATTGATGGGCCAGCAAGCCCTAGGAATCTGACCATTAGTACTTCCTCCAGTCTAGCTACCATCTCCTGCTTTTAAGGTGTATTCTGAAGAACAGAGCTCAAGTCGTCATGTTCGCATGGCAAGCACTTTAAACACTGAGTTATTTCTCCCTGCTCTCTTCTCTATGATTGATGGGATGGTTGGCAGCAATTGATCCTTCCCTCAGTTAACATCCGAGCCTTAATAATCCAATTATGAAGATTTTTAGGTCATCCTTATTTTCCTGTTACTTTGTCTTATTGAGCTTTGAAATGTGAACCCTTCTGTTTTCCTATAAATATTTATTTTTTAAAAAATGAAAGAAAGAAAAATAGCACAATTCATTTTTACTCATGAACTTTTGATCTTCATGTTGCTTTCAAATCTTTGAGTAATTTCTTTTTTCCTGGCCACACTATTTATTCGTATCTTTTGACCTTTGCCCTGCCTTCCTCAGAGAGGGGAATGAGCCTCGGAGCCTACCTATGAATATCTCTTCTGTTTCTTGTTTCTCACCTTTTGGCATAGTTCTTCTCTCTGCTCTTTCTTTTTATGTCTTTCTTCTCCGCCCTCTTTGTCTCCCTCACCCTCCCATCCCATCCTCCATTCATTCTGTCTATGCAGGAATGATTCCATTTAAGTTTCCCTTGGCCCCTTTCTCTTTGGCGCTCTGTGATTTTGCCAGTGTTTGCATTTGCTTAAGAGGAGAGAGAGATTTTAGATCTTCCTTTTCATAGCAACAATTCTCATGCCTCCAGAGAGCCTGGGGAGTTGTCTCTGTCTTTATCTATTTCACAAGTCATTCTGCTCATACCCTCCCACAGACCTGCTGACCACCCAAATCCCTAGATTTCTGAGAGTGAGCCTCGCCTCTGCCTCAATGCCTCAAACGCTTTCTCTTTCTCTTCTAGTTTTCCTGAGTCACCTTCCACCTGACCTTCCTAGCCTGGTCAGTAAAACTTTACCTATGAATCCATCAGCCCACAGATTAACCCTGCTTACCAACCTAAAATCAAACTGAGATTGTAAATTCGATGTTTGGAACACTACGCTGGCGATAAAAGCATATAGAATGCGTGAATAAATACTTGGTATATTCAGTAATTACTGTCCAAACTTTTACAGAAGCTCTTCGAATCCCGCATGTCCTGCGCTGTTCATTGATGCCTTACCACGGAGACTTTCCTGCCTTCCCAGCAAGCACTTCGGTACTGTTCAATCTTCCCTACGGCATCTGTGTTGAAACACATGAATTGACTGTTAGCCATTCTTAATTTTGTAAAAACTAAGACGCCCATAAGTCCTCTGTCCTCATCCTTCCACTCAAAACTGTGTTTACCATTCCAGGCTATCACTTCATTTACTAATGCATCTCTCATTATCTACTTCATTTAGCCTGCCGTTGGGTCTGATAGTCTACCATTCACTTATCCTTCGTAAAGCCGCTGGACCAGTTTGGAGCTACTGTAAACAATGCTTCTGCAAACATTCCTGAACAAGATTCCTGGCCCACACAGGCATGGTGCATGCATCTCTACAGGGCAGCTAGAACTGCTGAGTCACAGCCCGGACATCTTTGTTGTCAAATGCCAAACTGATTTTTTCCAAAGTTGTGCCACAGTTTGCTCTCCCATCAGCAGAGCATGGGACTTCCTTTCACTCGACAGTTTTGACATAAGCCTTGCTCATCGGGTGGGCAGGGATGGCATTTTCATCTCTCTATGCTCAGAACTACCAAACTGACTGATGTGTAGGAAGATCTTCCACCTATGTGTTCATTCATGAAATTCTCTTGCACTTATGAATCCTTACCAACCTATTTGGTATCCGAAATTCCCCAAGGATTAGCTTTAGGAAGTCTTAAGGTTGAATGCATGTGGACAAACCTGTTCGGAAAACCCGTTTTCCAGTAATTCATGCAATACTTGCTTTAGTGGCACAAAGGATTTATAAGGGGGGGGGGAGTGGAATAAATTTTATGTAAAACAGAGTAAGGGAAGCAGCAGTGTATCATATAGCCAATGTCTAAAACCTTAGGACAAAGGATCCTTCCGATGCCCACCTCTCTGTGTCTCTCTGTCTCTGTCTCTGTCTCTCTGTCTGTCTCTCTCTCTCCCTCCCTAGCCTCCCCCATTGAACCCAAGTCCCTATGCACATTAAGCAAGAGTTCTACCACAGAACCACATTCCCAGCCTGAACTTACCAGAATCTTGTGCTCAGGAGAAGCCTGTCCACTGAGCTCTCTCAGTATAGTTTCTGGATTCAACAGATTTGAACATCCAGGGACTTCCAAAAAGTTCTACTGACTTTAGGAGCAGACTACAAAGTGGGGTAGTAGATTCCAACCACTTCAAGGAGCATCTGCTAAAATCCTCACTGCTGGTAAAGTAACTGATACCCAGACACAGAGTTCCTAAAATTACAAGTCTTTATGTATTGATTTTCTTTTTAATTGGAAGATGTTCAAGACTTTTTTGATACATCTCATACTGCGCGTTCATCCTTCTGTCAAGATCATTCCTAGGGTAGAGGAATAAGATGCACTGATGTTATAAAGCACAGACTTGAGTCGAACTTGCACATACATGCTCAATTTTTTTATATCTATTTTTAAGTGTGTGTGTAAACACTGAGTATCATTTTCTATCCCCCATTGCCCTATTCCTTTGACTCAGTGTCCCTCTAAAGCTGGAGCTAAGCCAGCAGTCAGCCAACCCTAGTTTTCCTCCTGCCTCACTCCTCACAATGCTGAGGTTAGAGGCGCATGCATGCACTGACTCTAAGCTCTTTCTCCTGGGGCTGAGACCAAGCTCAGTACTGTGAGCACTCTCCCCCCACCCCCCTTAGCTATTTCCTTAGCCAGACCTTTTTCAATGGCAGCAAAATGTTGCTTTAAAAAAAATCCCTCCACCTACAAATGTTTCTTTTAATTTAAATGTCAATTAAATATGGGCAAAAACTGGGGTATCACCTTTAAATGCATTTTTGCTGAGGCTTCTATGACACATTGGTTAAAATTCTCATCTTCAAATCTCTTCCATCTTCATGTACAATTAAATGGTTCTTCAAATCAAATGTTATGACATGAAATGTCTTACCTGTAAGAATTTTCTCACTTGTGCATAGGATAAGAATATCCCTGCCATTTGGAAATTTTTGTAAGTTGTCTGAACACCATCCAAAAGCAATATTTGAAACTTACAAAAATGAAAAAGCTCTAAGTTCAATGCCGTCTAGTTAGCAGTTCTGCAAACTCCCCCAGTCACCTATGGATTCATGAAAAAGCTCTAAGTTCAATGCCGTCTAGTTAGCAGTTCTGCAAACTCCCCCAGTCACCTATGGATTCTTGTTGGTAGGTTATACCTGTGAGTGAACAGAAACAGAAAGACATGGATACTCTCTCATTACTTTCTCCCTTCTGCTTAGCCTTGTTCTGGCTTTAAGACAGGCATATGATCACTAAAGCAGGATGTCAGTAGTTAGGAGAGAAAGGAGCGTACTCAAGCAGCTGGGGTCTCCTGGGACAGAGAGGGCTCTGAGCTGAGAGCAGAGGGCTCACACTCTACAGCTTGAACAGGCTCTCTATTCCTCCGTTTGCTCACCTGTAAAGTGACTGAAATTAAAAGTACTCAAAATCAACTGGGCTTGGTGGGGCATACCTGTTATCTCCAGCACTTAGGAGGCTGAGGCAGGCGGACTGTGCATTCAAGCCCAGCCTGGGCTGCACAGCAAGATTCTATTTTTAAAAAGAAAATATGCCAAAATTACATATATTTACATCTATGCAGACTTAGACAGATGTGTTCAATTGATGCTGAGGCTCAGCAATGATTTAATCAGGGAAAAAATCATAGTTTTTACATATTCTTTAAGTGAAAGAAAACAGATTCCATTGAACATGTTCAAAAGATAATATCAAATAAACCCACTACATGCTCAACAACTGGCTAAAAATATGTAAAGCCAACAGTAGTAAATACGGGGAAGTATGCGGAGCTACTGTACTGCCTGCATGGTGAGTGGACCTTTAAAATGGTACAAACGTTTGGGGAAAAGATCAACGTCTTTTTCCTGGTGAAACTAAATATACCTTTGTCCTCTAACTCAGAAATCTTCTTAATACTTTATCCAGAAACATGAAAATATGTCCTCAAATGAAATTGGACAAAAATATTCAAGCAAGCTTTATTCACAATGGCTGAAACCTAGAAACAGCTTTGGTGTCCATCAACAGGTGAATGTACAAGCAAACCCCAGGATGTCTGTACACCTGATGCTATCAATATAACTTAATACCTAAACTTAGTACATGCTACACGGGGATGAACCTCAGAAACACTGTGCTGAGTGAAAGAATTCAGATAGACGTGGGGGTTCAGGCTTGGCGTCTCAGCACTTGGGAGACACAGGTTAGGAGGACAGTGAGTGAGTTCAAGGCCAGTGTGAGCTACATAGTGAGTTCAAGGCTAGCCTGGGCATCAGAGCAAGCCCTTTCCTACAAGAGCAATCAAAAGAAGGAAGGAAGGAAGGAAAGGTGAAAGAATGAGAGAAGGAAAAGGAAAAGCAAACTGGAAGAAAGGGAGGGAGAGGGGAGGGAGGAGGAGGGGAGGGAGGGGAAGGGAGGGGGAAGGAGCAGATATAAAAAGAGAATGAAGTCAGGTTGTTTCCATGGGCCTCCAGAATGCACCTATTTCCATTGTTGCCTCCAGGACTGTTGGTAAGTGTAGGAGAGAACATCCTAGAGTAAGAACAGTTACATAGCTTTGGCTTTTGTTAGAATTTACAGAATGGTACTCTTAATGTTTTTGCTTCACGTTTTAATACTATTTTTTAACATTTAAAAGAAATGCAACACTGTAAATTACTTGTTGAGCCAGAAGTTGAAAGGTTTGCGTAGAGTGCATTGGCATTTCCAACTCATTTTGAAATTCATTCTAAAATATTCAAGGTTGATAGGTGGAGAGACTTAGGAGAGGAAGCAAAGATGGACGTAGACACACGCCCTGCACAGTGTGTAGTCATGCTGGGTTGTAAGCACCAGCGAACAGTTGTTTCAATGTTTCTACATGGTTGAACTTTTTAATAAGAAAAAAATTAGAAAGCCATAAAGTGAAGCAAAGGAAAGAAATGAATCTAAATATTTATCAAATCTAATACTTCGAGAGACATTTCAACATAACATTTTCTAAAATCTTGGTAGTGTTTATCTCAAGAACAAATAAATCTAAGACAGTAAACAACAACTTCACTCAGTGATTTAATTCTTTTGATTTATAGACGCCATCTATTTATATATTACTTTTCTCAATTACTCCATAATAATTATGCAAATGTATGGTTGACAATGGAAAGTTGGACTATATATTCTTTGTTTAATAAATAAATCAGCATAATTAGCATATCCTCTACTGCAAACATTATTTGAGTGAAACTTGAACTTTTGGTGAAACACTTACTATCCTTGGATTTTTATATTTACCTATTTTTCATACACAAGTGAAGGTCAGGGGACAACTTGCAAGAGTCCAAACTCCCTTTCCAGTACTCAAGGCCTGAAGACTCTGACTCAGGTCATCCGGGTTGGCTGGCAGCAAAGGCCTTTAGCTGCTAAAACATTTCACAGGCCCTGAAGCATTGTTTTAAGACCATAATACCTATGTCTCAGCCACTCAAATGCTGAATTATATGCACTATACATACGGATAGATATATATAGATATAGACATAGACATAGATATAGATATATAATATATATTTGTGATTAAATATTATCTTATATTTATATGTTATCTGTTATATATTATATATTGTATGTTATGTGTTATATAGTATATAGAATATAGTATATATATATATTATCTAATAAATATTATATATTATATTACATTATACTATATATTATATGCTATATACTGCATAGTATATGTTATGTTATAGACTATATTTTATATGTTATATGATATATATTATATGTTATATTATGTACTATGCATTATATAAATATAAATATATGTCAATATAATATGTAATATAATATATGATAAATATATAAATATTATATACAAATATACATAATACAATATATAGCATACATATACATTTGCATATCCATGTGGAGCCACGCACACAAGGCAAGCCTCGCCTAGGAAATCATGTCAGAAGTGTTTACGTAAAGCCACACAATTATTAGAATTAGCTTCTAGATTGAAAATAATACAAAATACAGAAGAAAGCTTTTTTAAAAAATTAAATATTTGGTGTGAAAATCAGAGTTTTGTTAAAGGATAACGAAAGGAATGAGGTACAGCTTGTGTAAGTCATTGTGGGACCTTAATTTGGAAAAAACAAAAAGCTAAAAAGCAGAGAGAGAGAAGGGTGGAGCCCCATATATGGGATGTGTAATATGGATCTATACACTAATGAGTGGTAATGACGTTTATTAGATTTGACATTGTACAGATTATACAAGAGAATATCAGACCTCCCCGTGTCTGCTGAACACTTGGAGGGGAAGCATAACCATTGCTCTCCAAATAATCTGAGGAATTCAGGTCAATACATCAGAAAGAAAAAGCACACAGGCAGGAGTCAATGTGATAAAATGTGTGAGGATTGAAGACTGCTTATCACAGTGCTTCTCAACCTGGGGGTCGCGACCCTGTGGTTGACTTGCCTTTTCATAGGAGTTCCCTAAGATAGTCAGGAAACACAGATGTTTACATTGCAATTAATAACAGAAGCAAAATTAAGAAAAAAAGGAGGTAGTAGCAAAAATAATTTTATGGTTGGGGTTCCACCACATGAGGAACTGTGTTAAGTGGCCAAAGTATCAGGACCGTCGAGAACCACTGGCTTAGCAGGTATGCAGTTGGTCACTTACTTTTCTGTACATTTGAACCTTTTTTTTTTTTCCAAAAATTTCAACAGAGAAAAATGGAAGATAATAAATAAAAACTTCATGAACTCATAATAATGTCTGTGATTTCAAACTACAGCAGCAGCAAACTAAAACACATATAAAGTAAAATTGAACATCAGTCAAGTTTGGTCACACATGCCCGAAGTCCCTGCTGCTTGGAAGATGAAGGTGAAAGATCTCAACTTTCAGGACAGCCTGGCAAGGTTAGCCTAGTGAACTTAGCAAGGCCCTGTTTTAAAATTTAGACAGGCTGGGGAAACACCTCCATGGTAGAGTGCACATCTGTTATGTGAGAGGAAGTGGGTTCGATCCCCAGGACTGCTCAGTCCGTGAGCATACCTAACATCTAGTCCTAGATTCATCTATACCTTACTATCAGATTACTTTTCAAATCATGGATTCCATCCTGTGTTTCAGAGATGAAATCACAGCTTCCTTTAGATATTTCCTGACTTGCAGACTCTGGCTCAGCCAGACAAGTGGCTTTGCCCTGCAGAAAAGGGCATCAAAGTCTCCTCTGTACTCCATCCATGATGGACACTGGACTTGGCTCCATTTATCTCTCTGCTTTCTTTTCCTGGCTTTCTAAACTGAAAGCTAGCAGTAACAATCTGTAAATGACCTGTCAGCTAGAGAGTTGGCTATGAGCTAGGATCAGCCATCAGATAATCTGCTTCAAGATTTGAGATGCACACATTCAAGTAACATTACACAGACCAAGCAGATTGTATTTATGTATCTAGGAATATATATGTGTATACATATATAATTCACACACATTTATGTAACAACAATTGGTGAAAAAGAAGCCATGGATTTGCAAGAGAGCACAGAGGCATACACGCGGAGGTTTAGGAAGAGAAAAGAGATGGGAGAAGTGATGTAATTATAGTCTTAAAAAGATAATTTTAAAAGATTTCAGATTCAGAAGAGAGACAGAATCACCTTTACTGCCCCACCCTGCTTTTTCTAGATCTCCATGTCTGGAGAAGCCACAGAGAGTGAGATTTTGGCTACCACCCCACATCTACCTCAGCTTCCTAAGGAGACCTTCAGTCCCCAGGTCCTGGTCATGGAGAAGCAGCTGAAGTGCCACAACACACACCACAGGACAACTGAAGCTCCTCTGGGTGCTCTCAGCTTCAGAACTGCACTTGTGAGGGATCAGTCTTTTCTAGAACTATCCCTAAGAATCTCAACTGTGAGCTCACTTTCCTAGTGACTTTTCTATAACCAATTTCCTATACTAAACCCCATCTTGATAAAAATACATACAGCAGTTTTTATTCCCCACATAAAACTTAGACAGAATTATGTGAGTCTAGGAAATAAGCATTGAAAAAAATAAGCTATTTTGAAATAACAAACGTAAGATCTTATGTATGGACTAGGAGTAAAACATCTGGAATGTGAAACCACCTTAGACAATTGAAGTGGGAAAAATACATTACTCGACTCCACCCTAGACCTATAGAGGAAGAATCTCTCCAGCAGAATACTGGATACATTATGCTAAGCCTCCAGATATTTGTGAGGCAACCTATCCAGTGTAGAAGTCCAAAGGCTGTCATGTAAGGTTATTAAATGTGAGCTCATTGGGCGTCATGAAACCGAACCTGCTACCTGACTGGCGCAAGAGTGTCAATGCTGACATTTTCTTATTTCCCAATCTTCCTCTCTGTCAGATTACAAACACTGTCTGCAGCATTTTGTCAGCCCCGCAGGAACTCTCGACTACAGGAAGCCACCATCACAGAAAGAATGAAGTCACTGCTTTCAAAACTATATACACAACACAGCAAATGCCCAGGTTAAATGTGGTTTTAAAAAACAAATCTAATGTTAACCCTGTATGTACTACGCTACTCTTACGCTCTTTGAGAGGATATTTTTAAGTTGTTGTGTTTTAAATGAATTCATTTCTTGTAACGGTAAAATGTCCATAACTGGCTCATTCTGTTGGCGCTGCCGGTCTGTAGCTGGTGATCCTGTTTTGGGAGCTCTGGGGATGTGAGCTTTACCTGGTAGACCTGTGTTACCAAGCAGCTTTTGTTGGTATAGCTGCTCCTGGCTCCAGCTGAAGCTCTTTACTTTGTTGTCAGCTACCCATCACGTGACCAGCCACTTCCTCACATTCAGGGCAGCGCAGACAGAGTCACCACTTAAACCCAAGTCTTCCCTACCACGGTAATCTGAAATCTCCCAAAACGGGAGCCAAAATAAATCCTTCCTCTCTTAAACTGCTTCTATGGTGTGTTTTGTCACAGCATTGAGAAAGCAATTGTACTATGAGCTTAAATCACATTCCAGATGGGAATATCACAAATAAGCCAAGCAAGATATGAAGACAGAATGTCATGGAAATACGGAATTACACACTTAGATGCTAATGTAAGATAATTATGTAGTAACAGGGGTCTATAGTGGAAAGCAGAATTTGAAAACAAGTGTGCTGTAGAAGAAAGAGAGGTCGAGGCCCTCGTCCTTTTACTCAGTAACTGTTGAACAAAAACTAATGTATTGAACACGACATCACGACATTCCAGGGTTTTTTCAAGTAAATGCCAATACATGTCCACTCCCCACTGCATCATTATTTCATAGGAACTAAAACCTTTCTTTGAGATGTCCATTGGTTTAATCCCATCTGTAGAGCCCATTTTAACATAAAGTGAGAGATATGACCGGAAATAAGCTGGAAAACAATTTTTGTAAAGTAGCAGAAATCTATCAGTTTCAGAGAGAAAAGCTATCATAGAAAAGCTCACAGCAGATAAGTCAGAAATCTGAGGTAACAGTACACTTTCCCTCACTCTCACTTCTTGAAACTTCCATTCCAGAAGTCTCTCTACTCTTGATGTTTGTGCTGGCAGTAACAGTGTGAAGAGGCCTCACTGTCTCTTGTTTACAAGCACATAGCACAGATACAGCAGAGTTCATTTAACCTTTTCTTTCTCTTTTTGAGAACTCATGGAGTTCCTTAAGAACTGTAGAACTGAACAGGTAAGTGTTAGTTAAAGATCATAAAAGTAACCTAAACTGACCTTTAGGGTAGAGGACTTACAAACAAACATTTGGCATACAAATAAACATGCCAAAAGCCTATCTGGATGCGCTCAGGAGTTCATGGCTAACAGCTTTGTATACACAGAGTCAGGCTCTCAGACTTAAGAATAGAAATTGGTTGCTGTGACCTAGCCTAGGAACTGGAGAAGGACTTCTGAGCACATAAGAAAGACAGACAGACAGACAGAAAGAAAGAAAGAAAGAAAGAGAGAGAGCGAGAAAGAGAGAGGGAAGGAGGGAAGGGGAGAGAGCAAGAGAGAGAGAGAGAGAGAGAGAGAGAGAGAGAGAGAGAGAGAAGGAAGGAGAGAAGGAAGGAGAGAGGTCAAAAAAAACTTTATTCAACTGTTTGAAATGTAAAGCATCAGGTATTTATTGTGTTCTAGTTAGACCAGTGAATTCAAGATGTTTCACTAATGTAGACGATATGTACTGAGTACCTGGCATGTGACATGGAGTCTGCCTAGCATGAAATAGTGTGGTGAACATTCCAAGCATGTTACCTATATCTGGAATGCTATTAGTGGTCTCAGAATTTCCTTCTGCCTCAACACTATAATGATGTCAGCATTGGGGCCATGCTGGCCTGGACTTAATTCTCAGCCTCACCTCTTACTGAGCAAACAATCCTGATCACCACTATCAGATTCTGAGTCCCATCTGCTTCCCTTTCTCTTCTGCTGCCCAGAGTAGACACACAAACAATAAGGTACCAACATTGTAAACAGCTTGATCCTATCACATAGAGAGAGACAATTAATTCAATGTCCTTCAGATAAGGAAGGACAGCTCTTGGGGAAAGAAAACAAAATTCGTAGAAACTGAATGGGGTCTAGAGAACCCCATCCAGAGAGGACATCTGCCAGCTGACTCTGGTCTCCACAAAGAGGTGGCCCAGAGACCTGTCCAACAGTGAGAATCAGTTGGTCCAGATGCCTCCACTCCAGACCTAGGGATTTCAGTTTTTAAGAAGCAGCATGGAGAAAGCTATTTAAGGATCACACAGCCCCAAACAAAATCTAAGAATGAACCAAACCCAGGAGGCTTGCTAAGCATAAAAGGAATTTTTCTCGCGGGATGCTGAGAGAATAGGCAACCATCTAGTTTCTTTGACCATAGCCTTTTTAATTAGAGGTTACAAATAAAGAGAGTTAGCATGTGGTACCTTGTTTAAAATAATCTCTACTGTTTTCTCTGAAATGAAAAGGTTTCTGTTCTTTTAGATTCAAAATCATTTGTCTTAAATATTCTACAAATCATACTATAGATTTATCACAATAATCTTTCAAAGTTTTAGATAACATTTTTTGGAGGACTTTTCTGATTAAGAAATTAATATATGTATAGTTACTATATGTATATACTATAGTATTTTGTTCAGACCAAATGAGAGTTGCTCATTACCTGACAGTTTAAAGTTTTGAAAAATTATTTGGTCATTGTTTCTTCTTTCATTTTATTTCCTATGCATATTTATTTTTCTTATTTAAAGATAGTACTACAAATGCCGATGTATGCTTGTGTATGTTCTTACATGTATTTGTACATATTTCAACATGTATCTGATTGCTATTTCATGGAAATCAATTTATATCTCTATTGTTATTGATACTGTTATTGATATTGTTATTGATACTGATATTGAGATTGATTGTGTTGACCCAGGCAGATACTGTTACAGATGTTGGGAATGCAGTGATGAGCAGGTAGGCTGAAATCTGGGTCTTAATAAACTTGCCATGGTAGGACATGGTCAAGAGACCAGCTAGCCAATGCATAAATAAATTAAATAGTTGCAGTAATGAATGTGTCAGGAATGGCAGTATTTGGGTGCTTTCCAGGCGTCAGGATTTGTTCCGACTTTAAATTCATTTAATCTTCCCCATTTTTCCAAGTGCAAAGACAAATACCAGATGCCCAGCAATGAACAAGATGTTATAAAATAAATAACTAAAAAAAAACTACTCAGGTCAGGTGGCCAGACAAGCCTGCTCTTGTGGAGATGTTTACTTACAATTTAGAGTAGCAGTTCTCAGCCCTTGCACAGGGGTCGAATATCAGATATCCTGGGTATCAGATATTTACATTACAATTTGTGACAGTAGCAAAATTACAGTTATGAAGTAGCAATGAAATAAGTTTATGGATGGAGGTCACTACAACTCAAGGAACTGTATTAAAGGGTCACAGCATTAGGAAGGTTGAGAAACACTGACTTAGAGAATAATACCGGAGCAATAATGTAAAATCTTAGTTTAAGGCATGGGTAAGGATATTCCTTATCAATGTGTACAGAATCCTGTTGTGTGAATTAATAGGGTCAGCTCAAAAACACCCACAAGGCCTTGCGGTTTACTACAGCTAGACTCAACTTCAGGCAGGCTACTCCACTTCCAGGATTCTGATATTGCCCCCTTTCTCAGAATATCTCCACTAGAAAACTTCTTTTGTGGGGTTTTTTTTTTCTGCCCCTTTGAGATGTAAATTTGTGAAAAGTTGTATTTTACAACCCAGGTATGATTTTCTCTAGAAACCAAAAGTCAGCTTTTGAAATGTAATCAAAGCCAGGAACTTAATACTCAAACCTCTTAGCTCTGCCCTTAGGAGAAAAACCTAACTTTTTCAGGCAAGTGTCGTCCCAAGATATAAAACTGTTTCATCATGAAATGAGAATAAATTTACCCTCCTATTGACAAAGCTGATTAACAAACACACATTGCCTAGAATACCCTACTTACAGCTCTTAACAATGCTTCCATCCTTCGTTTAAGCAAAATTGAGTCCAGATTTGATACTGACTTCTTTCCCATACTGTTAATAGCGTAGTTTAACTCTGTGCAGTGCAGCCTTTGCTATAACAAGCACGTTGATGCCCAGCTAATTTGGAGGACCATGAATTCACAGCTGGACCAGACAACAGATAGTGGAGGAACACGGTGACCAGCAGCACCTGACCATCAAGAAGATGAGCAAGACTGAGCCACAAGAAAACCACTGAAGTGTAGACATGTCATAGGGGACCAAAGGGGTCAAGGATCTAGACAGGAAATTGATTCAGTGTTGCATTCTGGGATTTAAGTAGATAGGTCAGAGGAGGAATCAAAAGAATTCGAGAAGCTTATGGAATTAAAATATAAGCAAAGCAAAGCCGGCACCAATGAATTCAAATAGCAAGAATGGTAGCAGGCATCCTCAGGAACTGGCCAGAACCAAGCTTGTCACTCTCTGCTGGAGTCCGTTGCTGGGTTTCACTATCTCAAGCATGAAAGAACTTCCTTAAGGTGACTACTACCTCTTGCAACCCCCATATCCAGGCACTTCTGCAGCACTGGCACACATACACATAGTAGGCTGTATGCACACACCCTAGCAATACCATTTACTAACACATCATGACATCATGAACAAGAGATTTGGTATACAGATGTTGATTTTCCATCCAACAATAGTAAGCACATCCTTACTCACTTGGCAGTATTCCCTGGAAACCCTCGCAGAACCTGCAAGGCCCAAATAGAATGTCTGATCCTTCCCTTAACTATTAAAGTCACTTCTATGAGTTTAGGAATTGTCTCTTTGTCATTATCAGTAGGAAGATAAAAGTAAGACTTAGGGATTTTGTTGGAGGGGTTTTTGTGGTTGGTTGGGATCAAGGGAATAATATTTTACACCTTTGTTATAAAACGGGAATTATCTCTTTACTCAAAATGACATTGGAACCCACAGTGACTCATGTGCGGGCAGGTTCTAGCATCCAGAGAAAGTACAGCTAATGTTAACAGCAGGGCAGGTAGGAGGGCAGGATGTGTCAGGCCCAGACAAGGTCAGGTTAAGCTGTGCAGGATTGCTGAGGAACAAAACCAGGCTGATGAGGAGGAGCAGGCTGGCTCCTGAGTGAGTCCTGAGGGTTGAAACCAAGGAAGTAAAGCCTTTTCAACAGAGAGATGTAACATCTCGCATCTCGAGCCAGATCAGATTGTGCCCAACCCAGCAAATAGAGGAGCCACCACCGGAACTGGGTGATGAAAGAGGATGGTGATAGCTGCCACAACCACCCTAGACTTTATCTTATTACAGATGACAATGGCACAGGATCTACCTCATATGCATTCAACAAAATTTCAAAGCCGATTATCTTCACTCATTAAAACAAAGAGAGATTATTGACTCTCTGCTACCACCCCAAGATGTAGGAGAGAGTACAAACACGAAAGCACACATGAACATGCAAGCACACAGACACACACAGAGAGAGAGAGAGAGAGAGAGAGAGAGATATCCTTGGTATGTTTCACCATAACACCACTACCTTGAAATGTGCATCAATTGCTCCCAAATAATTCAGATGGTGTTGGGTGCATTAATAAAGAGGTCCTATTAGTACTATTCCATTAGGTGGTCATAGTTCCCACTCCCCTCACAAAACAGAACCAAGGTAGACAAAAGAAGTTTCTGTGATCAAAGAATTCACATTAGGAACTGAAGGTCTTGTGTCAGTTTGGGGACCATGGAGATGGCTTAGTGGGAAAGAATAAGACCCTGACTTCAGATCCTCGGCACTCCCTTCAAAGTTGGCCCCTTGATTACCCAGAAGCCCCATGCTGTGCAACTCAGACAGGTAGATTCTCCTGACTTATCAGGTCAGTCTAGCTCAAATCATGAACTCAGACCAATTAATGAGAGACCCTGTCATTAACTGGTCTGAGTGAAGAACTAGACCGATTACATAGTGAAGAACTAAAGAAGATGACACCTCATGTTGACCTCTGGCATCCAACATCCCTGACACAAAATAATTAAAAACTAAAAATCAGTCAAATAAAATATGGTCTTCATAGATGTTAGAAGGGAATTTATGAGCATCTATGATAAACATTGTCTGATCAGCCTGCCTTGACTCTCCTTGGCCTCTTAGTCTCAGGATCCTGTCCTGCCTGGATGCCTCAAGTGCTAACCATTCAGATAAGCAGTTCTGTCTTTCCCAAATTACAGGCTGCAAAGCATCAAGCTCATTAGGATAGCTTGATCCTAATATATAAATCTAACTCATCTCCACACATGGACAGTGAGTAGAGTTCAACTCCTCATATCACTATTAAAGAAACTATGGTTATTCAGTCTACAAAGAAAAAAATAGGAATATAAAACATAAAACCATGTTCTTGAGTAAGCCTTTCAGACACAACGGTGATCATTAGAGGAATGGAGACCAGGGTACCACTTTTGACTATGCACAGTGTTGTCCAAAACCTCATCATTGTGCCATAGTCCTTCAGAAATGCTGTGTGCTTGCTTGCACTGAGTCAAAAACATAGTAGGGTCGGGCAGTGGTGGCGCATGCCTTTAATCCCAGCACTTGGGAGGCAGAGGCAGGCAGATTTCTGAGTTCAAGTACAGCCTGGTCTACAGAGTGAGTTCCAGAACAGCCAGGGAAACCCTGTCTCGAAAAAACAACAACAACAAAAAAAAAAAAAAAAAAAACATAGTAGGGAAAACAAATTGATGGATGTCAAGACATCCCCTCATGTTATCACTGAAGACCCAAGGTTTGATGGAGTTCATTGTTCTATATACAGTCACAACCATTGCTTGGCCCTAAGAATGAGCATGAACTTATGATTTATACATGTAATTAAAAAGCTAGTTAAGAGAGTGATTCTAGTTTTTGTTTTAAAAGGCTAGAGACCAAAGAGCATATTCTGTAGTTTCATGAGTATGAAATCAAGAACAAGCCATCTACTGTGAAACAAATCCAGATAGCTCTTCCCTTTGGGCTGTGAGGATGAGAGAGGCTATGAAGACATAGTCTTAGGTGCTGAAAACATTGACCTAAGCTATCAAGGTTACTAGCAGGTATGTACCAATGTGAAAGAAAATTTATCAAGCTATACTTGTAAGATGTACATATTTTGGTGCATGTAAATTATACCTCAAATAAAAATTACATAGAAAAATGAATATTTTCCAAAATGAAAAACAAAAAGACCTATAAACTAAAAACAGTACCCATGATTTAAGGCCATGGTTAGTCTAATAAACTAATGCATTAAATACTCAAAATACAAAGTGATGCCCTTCTGTGCTCAGAGGTCAAGTTCAACAAACCAGGTTTATGATTCCAGCATGATTTCTAATTAATATACTCAATTAATATACCCATGAGTGTAGACCCCTGCATCTGTCACCTGTGTGTCTTGTTAGCTGTTAAGCTGGCACCTGTCCTGGAGATGTTAGTCTCCAGAAACTCACCTAGTAGTTGTTAGAATGCTTTATTCCCAAAGATTCAAACACGTTCAGGATATTAATAAAACTTGCTCCTTTTCTGGCTCTACAAGGCTTACCTAGTGACCCCTCCAATATGTCAGCCAATTTTTCCATCCCTGACAATGGTTCTCTTTATCTATGCAGTTTCAAGAAAGGGTGACCTATAGGAGTAGCCAAGAAGGTATCTAGGCTATTTCAATATTCATCAGCCTATCTCTTCTCTACATTTCCCTTGCCCTTACTTTAAGGTTTTATCTCTCACTCTTTGGAGCATCTGTCATGGCCATTTACCTCATCTCTCTTTCCTCTATTACCAGAGACCCCACCTGCTTTGGCTTTGTTAGTGGTTCCCTGGCAAGCCCATGCTCAAGCTCAAACCACTGTATTTAGTAAAGGTAACAGTCTTACTTCATCTGCTACTTCACATCCACTTCCCTTCTTGCATGCATTCCAATATTGTTCCATGGGTGCTCGATTATGGCTGACATTTCAGGTGGGACAATTCTCCATTGTGCAGAAGTATTCTATGCATTCCAGTAGGTTTAGCATCCCTGGATCCTGCCCACTGGATGCCTGTGGTACCCACCTTCAGATATTGTGACAACTAAAACATGCTCCAGATGTTTCCAAACACTCTGAGCTGACCCCTTTCCAACTGACTATGTCATACTGGTCTTTCCTACTACGCCTTAAGTGCTGAGTTGGGCCATATGGAACTGCTTTGGTCATAGTCTAAGAACATGGCAGCATTGGCTATTTAATATGGCTAACCTAACTATTCTGTTCTTTGGGAAGCCCTCCCTAATGTTGTACAGGAATACCCTATGACTGTCTGTTATTAAAGTGCTTGCCACCAGGCGTTGTAACAGCCAAGCTACTTGTCATCTCCCACCACATGGCTTAACCCTAATTAACTATGAGCAAGTTACCAACTCTTACATCATCTTGTCTCTCTAGCACTTCACATAGTGCTTGGCACATAATGAGACTAACCCTGCGCTGGCTGAACCAACCAGCAGGATGTTAAGCATACTTTCCCTGATGACTCAAGGTTACTATTCCTGGGCATGGAGATACCTTCCAGGCATATTGGGCCACTTATTTTTTGGCATTTCATCAAATGACCCACCTCTGAGTTGCACTACAGGAGAGAGAGAGACAGAGACAGAGACAGAGACAGAGGCAGAGACAGACAGAGAGACACACACAGAGAGAGAGGCAGAGAGACAGAGAGACAGAGAGACAGAGACAGAGAGAATTTTGCTTTATTGCTGGGGGTGGGGGGATGGTCCTTAATGCTTTTTAGAAACAGAGGCAGGCCATCTGGAGGGTGGTGGAGGCTCACCAGTGAGCCTCCAGAATGACATTGTTCTTTCAGAGTTTTATTGCTAGATTCTCTCTAGCTTTAACCATCTTAAGTGTGCCCTCGGACTACTAAGGCAGTTGGGTTCTAAGACCATCCTACGTTTTCCTTTGGAAAGCTGCTTTAAAGGAGGCTCAGGACTTCAAAGTGCAGAAATGTTCCTAGCTGAGAGACAAGTTGCTGATAGAAAGATGGTCAAATGACTGTCTCCAAACTATTTCACCAAGTGTATGGTTCTACTTACTTATGCTAAAATGCTTATATCAATAAACATTGACTATGGGTCTCAAACATAAGACCATTCTAATTTAAAGTGAGAAGGGGAGGGGGAATGACTTCCAAATCCAAAAGTGCAGCCTTTCTGTTTGTATGGATAAAGCCCAGGCCATGAGGAGCAGAAGTAAAGGGGAAAGCCAGGCAGAATTAAATGAAGATATGTTTTTTTCAGAAAATACTTCTATATGTTGTATGATTTAATATTGTCATTATACATCCCAATAAATAATATATGACTCTATAAACAAGTACATTTCAGTTCTTTTATTTTCAATATATTCTTATAATTCTTTTATGTTTTAAAAGGAAATCATATCAATTTAAGAAGCAAGTAAATACACAGAAAAACATTAAATATTTTTACAATAGCTTATTATTGACAAGAAGGTCCATATAAACTTATTTCCTTAAACATAATATTAAACCTTTTACTAAGCGCTCCATAAATTGTGGGAAATTAACATTAAATAGCTAAACATAGAAAATTCAGATCTATAAATAACATAAAATACAACTTAACTCTAATATGAGCTTAAATATCACATACAATGATGCAATATGAATCAACTTCATCCATTGGACAAGTCCTTTGGGGCACAAATCAGGTCTGTGCAGTGATGTGCAGGTGAAGCTTCCAACCCCAGCTGTGATCATTTCCTCCTTGGGCTCTGTCCAATTCCATCCCAGAAAAGCATCAGTTTTTACATCTTTTTGACTCTTAGGCTATAATAAAAGAGGGAAAGTGTAAATTGTGAATGGATGACTGGATGGTAGGAATGGCTTTGGTACATCATCACATCTTCTTCTGAGGAATCTGAGTCTGAGAAAGGACGGCCTTGCCCAACATAACTAACCTAGTTAATGACAGGAGCCAGAAGTGAACGCTTATCTAGGGTCTCCAAGTTCAGTATCTATGGTACAGTAGTATCAGATACCATCTATTGAAAAAATACTACATTACTGATGTAAACCAGAACCACTGGTCTCTTCTTAACTAAATTTATTTTTCAGAGTTTAGCAATCAACCAAGTGTCAGGAAATCTATAGATGATATAATGAGGAAACATCTTTGCCATGAGAATCAAGTAGTTAGTGACTATTGGCTACACAGGGAATTCTAATACATCTTGTGAGACAAGTCATTTAGTTAAAATAATATCAAAAATGATGATGGTGTTGGCATATACCTGCAAAATGCATCCTGTGCTTACAAGATCTAACTCAAATCCCCCTTCTAAAATTCGATGCCACTAGACTGAAGAACTCCAACAGGCCCGTGACCCACCTTCTGCTTCCTTATCCCCATCATTTGGAGAGAGACTGCTTGTCCTTCAAGGATCCATACCTGAGGTGGTGCATAGCTCTTTTAACCCAGTTCTGCTTTGGATCAGCACATATAGATATTTTTTTCTTCAAGTGAAAGCTGAAAATCAAAAATTAAAATTTGTATTTGCAATCAGTCAGCCTTTAAGTGTGTTTGCTTTTTACCGAGCATGCTGTGAAATTTTCCATGTATTCTTGCAGGAACTGAATTAAAGTTGGTGAATAACTTACATGATAGCATTAATGTCACAAGCTTCGTCGGCCATCTGTGTTGTGAAACCCACAATAGCTCTGACAGGAAGAGCCTTCTGTATGTATGAGAGGCAGCAGTCGTAGCTGCTTGCTGCTAAAAGAAAAGCATAAAAGGTATTAAGTCCACAGGGATGAATTTTCATGTCTTTGAAACCTAGTTGGGGGTCTTTGAGGTCCACTTTAACATAGTTCCCAGTCATCATCTTTTCTTAAATGATGTACTGGCATGTTTTGGTTCAACTAACACAGTTTACAAGCCCATAGTTTCTCTCCATCTTTAGTAAGAAATTCAGATACTTCATTGCAGTTCACCATAGCCATTAAAGAATATGGATAATCATCCCTGTAACCATTGTTTGAAAATAAAAGATCTTTATAGAGAAGTCTTTTATCTTCAGAATATAGAGGGAAGTCAGATTCCAATCTGTCCTCTGGCTACTGGGTAGGCAGAAGTAAAATCCCAAAGAAAATATGACTTTCTAGGAACTATGAAAGAAAATTACAGAGGAAAACGTAGCCATTAGGAGTCATGCCCAAAGCATTCTGGGACTGTTGTTTTGGCTGTTGGAACTTAATCCTGTTTATAAACTTCACCCCGTGTTTCCAGCCATGCACCTGTTGCAGATAACAATCTAATAAAGCAATACTTGGGCACTCCTCAAAGTTAAAAAGTAACCTGCTGTAAGGTACTGGGTAAATGTTATCTCAAAAGTTGGAGAACATCGTCCTCCAGGCCTCATGGGGACACTAAGGTCAACTGTCATAGTCAGAGCCTTAAAGAGAAGTTAGGAACCTTACTAGGATTACTTGAAAAGGTTAAAAAGAAAAGCTGAAAGTGAAATGTTCTACACATTTCTGAATGACCATATATCTTGACAAGGTCATACTCTGGCACATCACTCCCAGGAATGGGATTTGTGCCTTGTCCTGAAGTTCAAGCATCTCTGAAAGCCCATCCATCACTCTCCACATCTGCTAGGATTGATGGCAGAGAAGATACCTGATTGCCAGCACCCAACTCTTTCTCTTATCTGTGAGCCAACCAGTCCTTTTTACATATTCCTCTGCAAGCTGCTGTCCTCTGGGAATCCCTAGATAAGGTTCCGAGGACAGAAGTCTCCTGTAACCAGCAGAAGGAGCCACCCTTACCTTCTGACTGGCTGCAGAGGTAAGCCAGCAGTGCCCATGCCAAAGTAAGGAAGAGCAGACGCTTGCCACTGCAGGCCATTCTCAGCTCCAGGAGTTGATCTGCTCAGTGCTGGGTACCCAATGCCCTGAGAGTGCTCCTCTGTTCCAGCACCAGCCCTACTTATAGCAAAATACTGGGAATGTACACAAGAAGGCGTGTTCTCACCCCGGGTTTTCCCCCATTGATTAATCTGCCTCATCCTGTCACCACAAAGAAAAACCCACAGGGAAAACTTCCTGCCTTTCCCTATGGTTGAGAAGGTGTGAAGGTCAGGTGGGGGCTGGGAGGGCAGGGTAGGAGGGAATCCTGTTAATTCCTCTGGATGTAGGCAGAAGAAATGCAGCTCACACTAGTGGCCCAGAAATGGCATCTGTCCAGGTTTAATTTAATATCTCTCTCTCTCTCTCTCTCTCTCTCTCTCTCTCTCTCTCTCTCTCAGAAAGAGGGAAAGAGCCTCTGAATGTGACATTGTGACATTTCATATTCCTATCATGACAATAGCTCCCTTCCCACATCCAGCCCTAGAGGGGAAAGACCAAGTGGGAAAGTGGGATGCCAGGCATGCTGCAACACATGGTTGTGATTACCTGCTTGGTGTTTAGCCATCATAAAAGATTCTGAATTTCTAGACTGACATCCAGAACAGGTAGAAAAACAACAAGACAGAGGTGTCCCAAACTATTATGGAAAATACCAGCCTCAAGTGGCTGCTTCACCTTGATGTTATATCAACTTCTCTACAAATCGTTTATGTTTATATGCCTTTCGTCAATACTTCAGCCAAGAAAATGTCCTCAACCTGCCTTTTGTTCTTTGTGTTGATGTATTTAATAGAGCCTAAGGGAGGGAAGAGAGCAAACACTATCAGAACTGGCCAATCTGAAAATCGGTCCAAAAGTGATAGTGATGATGATGATAATGCATTGGAATCTCTAATGTATGATAAGACGTAGATACCATATAGAGAAACCGGCCTTCTCTCTCTCCCTCTCTCTCTCTCTCTTCCTTTCTCTCTCTCTCTCTCTCTTTCTCTCTCTCTCCCACCCTCCCTTTCCAACCCCCCTTCCCATGCCCTAAATAAATTCTATATACCTGTGACTGGTACCTCAGGGGGAAGGGCTGTCTCAGCATGGGCCCGCAGAGGCACCCCCTACCCCCACACCATACCAAGCCTCTATCAAACATATTCCTGGTTCTTTCTTTCCCTTTTTATAAAGCACAACAGCTGTAAGGACGGTATGCATAGGAGGCCCTCAGCTGCAACACCTGCATTAAAACCAAAGAAGAGTGCCAAGTCCTCAACTTACCTTCTGCTTCAAGACACTTTAAAAGTAGAGCAAGCTGAACCCAAGGCAAACAAAGGGACAAAATGCTAATGACTAGAGGGGGGGCGTAACTGCTGCACAGGACAGCAAAGCATTGGAGGAAACCAAACCGATGGGACTCAAACCTTATTCTTAGTCACGGTTGACAACATCAGTGAGCTTTAGCTATGATCGCCAGGAAGACAGCAAATAAAGTCACCTCTTTCAGAATGTGAGCTCTTTCCTGCTGACTTAAAAGTAATTAGAATTCTCAGGAGAAACTACAGACAACTGTACGCCAACCAAACATATAGAGAGAGTGAAACTGATTTAGAACTAGAATAGAAGACTTGAATAGATTCAAACAGGGTATCCGATTAGTAACTATAGTTCTCCTTCACCACAAAAATCCCAGGATCAAATGGTTTCACTGGTAAGTTCTGTCAAAGAAAACTTGCGGCCAATCCTCCACACTTTCACAAAGAGTCAGGAGAGAAAATTTCCAACTCATTCTATGAGTACAGTATTGACTAACAATAATAAAATGAGAGCAAGAACTCAGGAGCAAAGAAAACTTCAGGCCAGTACCTCTCTGGAAAACAGAAGTGAAAGGGGCTGGAGAGATGACTCAAAGCTCATCCTGCTTTACCGAGGTCCCTAGCTCAGTTTCCAGCACCCAAGTTGGACAGCTCACCTCTAACTCCACCTATAGGGGAATCTGATGCCCTCTTCTGGTCTCACAGGTACATACATATACATAATTAAGACTAAGATAAATCTTTTTTGAACATTTTACAAAAATACATGAAGGTCTGCAACAAACTCATCTAACCAAACTGAATCTAATCACTTATATAATAAGCTTATATATTACACTTAAATGGAATTTATTACACCAGCCAACTAGAACATTGGCCACCCCAGAGCATATGGAACTGAAGAATGTATACTGTAACATTCAAATACATACCAAAAAAAAAATCCATTTAAAAAAATATCTGATAGACTCTAATGCTTACTCATGATGAAAATACTCAACAATCTTGGAGCCATAGAGAAATTCCTCAATCTGATAAGGTTGATCTGTGAAAACCCCACAGTTAATGTCACGCTTACTTAATGCCTGATCCTGCAGGCATGAATGAGACAAGGATATCTGCTGCTACCAGTTCTATTTGGCATTGTACTAGAAATGCAAGCAAACATAATTCAGCATGAAACAGGGACAGAGCAGGGCACCCAGATGATAAAGGAGACAGGAATGTGTATTAATGTGCAGATAATATAAGCTTCTGCATGCAAAATTATTTTTAAAATTCTCTACTATGATTAAAACTGATAAGCAAGTTCATTGAGGTCCAAGAGTCAGGCTCACTATACAAAAGTAATTGTATATCTATGAACTATCAGCGCGTAGTCTGAAAATTCACAATGCCATCAAAAAGAATAAAATATGCTTCCGGTTTCCATCTGTGGTGGGAGACCTCTGCCTGCGCCACCAGGGCTTCATAGCCAAATAGCTCAAGGAGAAAGCTAGCCTCCCAGAAGTGTGGTCAAGCCTGTCTACTCAGAGGGACCCACCTGGAATACTAAGGACACAGGAACTGAGGAGCAGACTTCTGGTTTCTTTCGGTGGCTGGAGAGTAGATCCTGTGACAGAGGGCTCCATACTCAAATAGGGCCAGGAGAGAGCTGGTATACCAAGAGTGCTGACACACCTTCAAGCACAGGCAAGACCACCAATTCTGGTCAAATTCACTGGAACAAGAGGGACCCTTGCAGAGCCATCAGGACATAGGAACCAAGGGACAGCTGGGGACTAGATCCTTCTGGTTTCTGTCTGCACCCCAGAGCTGACCCTGCACCACACCTCTCCAAACCCAAATTCCTCTCAGAGAGAACTGGTCTTCAAGAATATTGACACCTAGGCTTGTAGGAAAGACAAGCCACAGTCAGAGAGAGTAAGACCAGCTAACACCAGAGATAACCAGATGGAGAAGGACAAGGGCAAGAACATAAGGAACAGAAACCAAGGCTATGTGGCATCATCAGAACCCAGGTCTCCCACCACAGCAAGGCCTGGATACCCCAACACACCAGAAAAGTAAGACTCAGATTTAAAATCACATCTCATGATGGTGATAGAAGATTTTAGGAAGGAAATAAATAACTCCCTTAAAGAAATACAAGAGAACACAGGTAAACAACTAGAAACCCTTAAAGAGGAAACACAAAAAACCCTTAAAGAATTACAGGAAAACACAATCAAACAGATGAAGGAAATGAACAAAACCATCCAGGAACTAAAACTAGAAATAGAAACAATAAAGAAATCACAAAGGGAGACAACCCTGGAGTTAGAAAACCTAGGAAAGAGATCAGGAGTCATAGATGCAAGCATCACTAACAGAACACAAGAGATAGAAGAGAGAATCTCAGGTGCAGAAGATACCATAGAAAACATTGACACAACAGTCAAAGAAAACACAAAATACAAAAAGCTCCTAACCCAAAACATCCAGGATATCCAGGATACAATGAGAAGACAGAATATGAGGATAATAGATATAGAAGAGAGTGAAGATTCCTAACTTAAAGGACCAGTAAATATCTTCAACAAAATTATAGAAGAAAACTTCCCTAACCTAAAGAAATAGATAAACATAAATGTACAAGAAGCATATAGAACTCCAAATAGACTGGACCAGAAAAGAAATTCGTCCCGTCACATTATAGTCAAAACACCAAATACACAAAATAAGGAAAGAATATTAAAAGCAGTAAGGGGAAAAGGTCAAGTAACATATAAAGGCAGACCTATCAGATTTACACCAGAATTCTCACCAGAGACTATGAAAGCTAGAAGATCCTGGGCAGATCTCATACAGATTCTAAGAAAACACAAATGCCAGCCCAGGCTGCTATACCCAGCAAAACTCTGAATAATCATAGATGGTAAAACCAAAATATTCTATGACAAATCCAAATTTGCACAGTATGTTTCCACAAACCCAGCCCTACAAAGAATAATAGTTGGAAAACGCCAACTCAAGAAGGGAAACTGCACCCTAGAAAAAGCAAGAAAGTAATCTTTCAACAAACTCAAAAGATAGCCACACAAACATAAAAATAACATCAAAAATATAACAGGAAGCAACAATCACTATTCCTTAATATCTCTTAACATCAATGGACTCAATTCCCCAATAAAAAGACATAGACTGACAGACTGGATCCATAAACAGGACCCAGAATTTTGCTGCATCCAGGAAACTCACCTCCATGCTAAAGACAAACACTACCTCAGAGTAAAGGGCTGAAAAACAATTTTCCAGGCAAATGGCCCCAAGAAACAGGCTGGAGCAGCTATTCTAATATCAGATAAAATCGACTTTCAACCAAAAGTCATCAAAAAAGATAAGGAGGGACACTTCATACTCATCGAAGGAAAAATCTACCAAGAAGAACTCTCAATTCTGAACATCTATGCCCTGAATGCAAGGGCACCCACATTCATAAAAGAAACATTACTAAAGCTCAAAGCACACATTGCACCTCACACAATAACAGTGGGAGACTTCAACACCCCACTATCAGCAATGGACAGATCTTGAAAACACAAACTAAACAGAGACACAGTGAAACTAACAGATGTTATGAACCAAATGGATTTAACAGATATCTATAGAACATTTCATCCTAAATCAAAAGAATATACCTTCTTCTCAGCACCTCATGGTACCTTCTCTAAAGTTGATCATATACTTGGTCACAAAACAAACCTCAACAGATATAAAAAGATTGAAATAATCCCATGCCTCCTATCAGATCACTACAGATTAAGGCTGGTCTTCAATGGCAACAACAACAACAGAAAGTCCACATACACATGGAAGCTGAGCAATACTCTACTCAATGATAACTTGGTCAAGAAAGAAATAAAGAAAGAAATTAAAGACTTCCTAGAATTTATTGAACATGAAAGTACAACATACCCAAACCTATGGGACACAATGAAAGTAGTGTTAAGAGGAAAACTCATAGCTCTGAGTGCCTCCAAAAAGAAACTGGAGAGAGCATACACTAGCAGCTTAACAAAACACCTGAAAGCTCTAGAACAAAAGGAAGCTAATACACCCAAGAGGAGTAGAAGGCAGGAAATAATCAAATTAAGGGCTGAAATCAACCAAGTAGAAACTAAAAGAACTATACAAAGAATCAACAAAACCAAGGGCTGGTTCTTTGAGAAAATCAACAAGATAGATAAACCCTTAGCCAGACTAACCAAAGGGTACAGAGACAATATCCAAATTAACAAAATTAGAAATGAAAAGGGAGATATAACAACAGATTCTGAGGAAATTCAAAATATCATCAGATCCTACTACAAAAGCCTATACTCAACAAAATTGGAAAATCTGGATGAAGTGGACAAGTTTCTAGACAGATACCAAATACCAAAGTTAAGTCAGGATCACATAAACCGTCTAAACAGTTCCATAACTCCTAAGAAAAAACTAGAAGCAGTCATTAAAAGTCTACCAACCAAACAAAGCCCAGGACCAGATGGGTTCAGTACAGAATTCTATCAGACCTTCAAAGAAGACCTAATACCAATACTCTTCAATCTATTCCACAAAATAGAAACAGAAGAAACACTACCCAATTCATTCTATGAGGCCACAGTTACACTGATACCAAAAGCTCACAAAGACCCAACAATAAAAGAAAACTTTAGACCAGTTTCCCTTATGAATATCAATGCAAAAATACTCAATAAAATTCTCGCAAACCAAATCCAAAAACACATTAAAGTGATCATTCACCATGATCAAGTAGGCTTCATCCCAGGGATGCAGGGATGGTTCAATACCCAGAAATCCATCAATGTAATCCACTACATAAACAAACTCAAAGAAAAAAACCACACGGTCATTTCGTTAGATGCTTAAAAAGCATTGACAAAATTCAACATCCCTTCATGATAAAAGTCTTGGAAAGATCAGGAATTCAAGGACCATGCCTAAACATAGTAAAAGCAATTTACAGCAAACCAGTGGCCAACATCAAACTAAATGGAGGGAAACTTGAAGCAATCCCACTAAAATCAGGGACTAGACAAGGCTGCCCTCTCTCTCCCTATCTATTCAATATAGTACTGGAAGTTCTAGCTAGAGCAATTAGACAACAAAAGGAGGTCAAAGGGATACAAATTGGAAAGAAGGAATTAAAACATCACTAATTGCAGATGATATGATGGTATACTTAAGTGACCCAAAAAACTCCACCAGAGATCTTCTACAGCTGATAAACAACTCAGCAAAGTGGCTGGATGCAAAATTAACTCAAGCAAATCAGTAGCCTTCCTATACTCGAAGGATAAACAGGCTGAGAAAGAAATTAGGGAAATGACACCCTTCACAATTGTCAAACAATATAAAGTATTTTGGTGTGACTCTAACCAAACAAGTGAAAGATCTGTATGACAAGAACTACAAGTCTCTGAAGAAAGAAATCGAAGAAGACCTCAGAAGATGGAAAGATCTCCCATGCTCATGGATTGGTAGGATTAATATAGTTAAAATGGCCATCCTGCCCAAAGCAATCTACAGATTCAGTGCAATGCCCATCAAAATTCCAACTCAATTCTTCATAGTCTTAGAAAGAACAATTCTCAAATTCATATGGAATAACAAAAAACACAGGATAGCAAAAACTATTCTCAACAATAAAAGAAAAGAATGGGCCCACAAGATGGCTTAGCAGAGACAGGAATTTTTCTCTGAAGCAGACCTCTTGTGTTTGATCCCCAGAACCCACACAGTGGAAATAGAGAATCATTCCTGCAATTTGTCCTCTGATCTCCATGTGCACATAGTTAGCATATGCTCACACACAGAGAGGCACATGCATAATTAATAATTTTTTTAATTTGACAGAAGTAAAAAGAGTACTGAAAACTTAAAAAAAAAATCATGAAACAATTAACAGCTACACAGACGTAAGCAAACACCATTTCCACAAAATAGACTTAATATTCTTAAAATAATATTCACTAAATTTATCTGCAGATTCAACACAATTCTTATTTAAAGTCAAGCTAGCTTCTTCATAGAAGTAAAGAAAAAAGTATTTGAAATAATACAGAATGAAAAGGGATCCTGACTAGCCCACATGATCTTGAAAAGGGCAAAAGCGAATGGAACCAGTCACAGTTTCTGATACCAACTCTTACCACAAAGCCACACTCAGTAACTAAGAAGTGGCCTGGTGCACAATTGTGACTAGTGGCAAAGAACTGAAACACTGGGCTGATCCCCTACCTTTGAAGAACTAATTTTTGCTTTCTGTGATAACTGTGACAATGGCAGTTGGCAAAAGTCTTCCCAGTAAGTAATGATAGATGTTCACATGGAAAACGGATGTTAGACTCACTCACAACATACACAAAACAGCAGGCATGAACTTATTAAACTCCTAGAGGAAAACCGAATTCCTGATCATGGATTAGGCATTTGGCATCAAAAACCCAAGCAATGGGGAAAAAAAGAGAGAAATAAAGTTAATTATATAAAAGCCAGATAGCTGGGGGGGGGGGGGGGGGGGGAGAAGGATGAGGGATGCAGGAAGTGAATACAATAATGGTAATGGTATTCATGCGTGAAATGTTACACTAAAACCCATTATTCTGTTCCCAAAAGGCTTTCTTTCTGTCTTTCTTTTACAGAAAACTAAAACTTTCCCATTTCAATGGATAATACTAAAAAAGGTAAATGTAAAGAGACCACCCATCAAAGGGAAAAAAATATTTACAAATTAAATATGTGGTAAGGAACTTCCTTTGTATCCAGAATATATGTTGAACTTTAGCAATTAAATAATAAATAATCCAATTTTAAAATTATCAACAACAACAACAAAAAGTGGACCAATGAAATAATTCAGAGAGTTGGGGTGTTTGCTGCCTGTTTACCTGAGTTTGATCCTGGGAATCTACACTGTGGAAGTGCACACACATCTAAATAACATTACAGTTTTATATAAGGTTTAGGGAAGTGCATGAGCAGCCATTTCTCCAAAAGAGTCATATAAATTCCCAGTGAGCACATGGGAAGGCTCAAGATACTCAGCATTCTGAGTCACTCAGGAAATACAAATCAAAACTGCTGTGACATTCGACATCACACCCAGGATGGCTACAGTCAATATGACAAACAGGAAGAGCTGCCAATGCTGTAGTGAAATGGGAGCCTCATACATTGGTACTGGGAGTTAGAAAGGGAACAGAGATTTTTGGCAACAGTTTGCCAGTTCCTCACGTATCTAATCATAGTTTACCCAGCTATTCCAACCCTAGATAAACACCCAAGAGAGTGAAAATACTTATCCACACAAAAGCTGGGTGGATGGCTGTCCTCACAACAGCTGGCAAGTAGAAATGGCACAAGTGTCATCGGCTGATGGATAGATGACTACAATGAAATATTACCCAGTAACCAAAATTAATGGGGCAATAGGAAAAAAAACAAAAACAAAAACAAAAACAACAAAAAAAAAAACCATGCATGACCCTTGGAAAACGTTGCCCTAAGTGAGAAAGGCCCTATGTTCTAATGACTGCCCACATTCGGTTCCTTCTATGTGAACTGTTCAGAACTAGCAAGTCAGTAAGACTTGAGAAGCAGAAGAGTGATTGTCCAGGGCAAAGCTGAGGGAATGTGGGTGACTGTTGATGCATATGTGATCTTTTGTTCTTCCTTCCCCTAAAACAGATACTGACAATGGTCGCACAGCCTGGAGAATGTACTAAGACCCACTGAGGCGTGCAGCTTGGCTGATTGTTTTTATGGTATGTCAATTACACCTCAATAAAAGCGAGAACAACACAGGAGTGCCCTGTCTGCCTGTGTCTGATGTCGGCCCCAACTGAGAGAGCTTCTTTCTTCTTTATCACTACTCACGGAGCCTTGTAGTCTGTGGTCATCTTTCCTGACCCCTCCACTCCAGCCACACCTCCTGCTTGCCTCTCTCCTTGTCTGAATAGGCCAACTGTCATTTTAAATTTGGTATTGGCATAAATAAAGCATAATATTTTTCATTCTAAGTCTAATCTGTTTGACTTAACATGATGATTTCCAGTAGCATACATCCTGCAAATATCATGATTTCATTTTTATTTATGGCCACATAAAATTTATACCACACACACATACACATATAGACACATTAACATCTTCTTTACCCATTCATATTTTGTGGGCATTCAGGCAGCTCCCATTTCTTGGCCATCATGAATAGCGCATCATTTAACATGGATGTGTATATGTATACACACACACACACACACACACACACACACACACACACACATCTCTGAGGTAGCATTTAGAGTCCCTTCTATACAACCAAGTGTATAGGTGGGTCACATAGTAGCTCTGATTTTAGTTTTCTCAGAAATGTTCAAATTAATTTCCTCACAGTTACACAAGTTTGAATTCTCACCAGTGAACAAGAGTTTTTCTCTCCTATCCTTTCCAGCTTTAGTTGGAAGAAGTTGGAACAACACTGTGTATTTTTTCTTGATGTCAGTCATGATGGCTACGGTGAGACAGAATCTCAAAGTAGTTTTGGTTTGCTTTTTCCTGATCACGAAAGACACTGAACATGTTTTTTATTTAATGTTTTTTTATTTAATGTTTTTTTATTTAATGTTTTTTCAATGTTTTTATTTAATGTTTATTTATTTAATGTTTATTGACCTTTGTTTCCCTTCTTTTCAAAAATGACTATTAATGTTGCCCTGGGGACTTTTTTCTCTGTGGTTGGTTGAATTTTTGTGAGGGGTGAGGCAAGTCTCTGGAATTTATTCTTTTCAAATAACTTAGACACAATTGTTACAAGTCCGAATTCCTAAATATAGTAGATTCTCAGGGTCTTGCTTTCCACACTATCCCAGGAAAATGAAAAGTATCTCTTTCTGTGGAAGGAGTTTACTGGTACATATATACAGACAGCTGAAACCTGATGTCTGCATTCAGTGTAAGCACTTTTAAAAGCCGTATGTGCCACGTATGTATTACTTAAAACATTAATAGAAATACTAGCAAATTGATCATCTAGACATTACATGACTCCCTTCAGTTTCCAGGATATGTGAATATTAACTTAGCATGCTAATCAAACCATGTGTCCACCCAATGTCTTCCCTCTCTGGTGAATTTCTGTGGCACGTTTTAGGAAGGAGGAAGCTCCTTTGAAAGCAGCATGGACCTTGCCTCTGTCAGGGGCAAGATGGTTTAACAGGGAAGGTAGTATGAACTCAAGGAGGTATGATGTTTGATTCCTACTAAGGGGAGCTCATGTCTGGGAAAAGAGACCTTTGAATGAGAACACAGAGCACCATAGAGACTGGAAAAATACTGCATCAGAGAGAAATCAAGAGCTGCAGAAGAACAAGGGTGAAGTCTCTGGCATGTCTGAGCTTTAACTTGAATGGAAGCTGGAAACTTCCCTTCGCAGTGTCAAATTTAAATATTCCTAGCCTTCCTTCTGGATCACCAAAACACTGTGAACTTTACATTTCTAATCTTTCAAAGAAAAGGTTCAATATGTGCACTGGGGGTGGGGTCCAATCAAATGAATGCTAATCTTGCACTCTTCCTGGCTATGTGACTTTGAAAGAAAGTAAAAAACTGACTTCTCATAAATGGGGTTAATGAAAAGGTTCACAGCACATAGTAGGATTTCAGCAAGTAATCTCCCCTTCCTCTCTCTCCATTTTTCTAGTCTCAGGATTAACCCATCCCATATGTTTCCTCTTAAATCTACGTAATAATAGTCATGCATCGTGGTCAGTGCTTATATGATGGTGTGCCTGTAAGATTATATGAAATCAGCAGGAACATTATTGTCTAGTAATGCTATGGCCATCACGGCATCCTATCTACACTCATGTGTCTGTAATGATGCGGATGTAGAAAAGCCTGCTGCTCTATTAGTGTCCATGACACCATATTCAGCTGCGTGCAGTGTGGGAGACGTGATAGTACCATGTTACTGATTTATGCGCTTACCATATTCTAATTTTCATAATTGTATTAAGGTGTACCTCATACTTACAGAGAGAGGGAGTGAGTGAGAGGGAGGGAGAGAGAGAGAGAGAGCTTTCCAATGGGCCAGGGTGTGAAGGCAGAACACAGTGGCATGATCCTGGCCCAGCATAGGTGCTATGGTGTAGATACAAAATGTTCTCTCCACCACAATGTGGTGGTTTGGATAAGAATGGCCTCCCGTAGATTCATATATTTGAATATTTAGAACGTGGCTCTATTTGAAAGGATTAGAAGGTATGTTCCTGTTGGAGAAATTGTTTCACTGGGGGATAGGCTTTAGGGTTTCTAAAACCCAAGCTAGGCCCAGTTTCCTCTTCTCTCTCTCTCTCTCTCTCTCTCTCTCTCTCTCTCTCTCTCTCTCTCT
>JADRCH010000006.1:28828614-28847973 GCA_019843965.1 Rhynchomys soricoides | reverse complement strand
CACACACACACAGATGCACACACAGACTCACACACACACAGATGCACACACACACACACACAGACGCACACACACTGTACACAGCCTTTTATGTTCTCGATCCCCTTCTCCTCTCCATTCCCTCCTTCCTTTTTCCTCCTACTACTCCAGGGGAATGTTTTTTGACTTAAACGATTTTCTCTTAAGCAAGAACATGTTGCAGGAGCTAGATCTTAAGAAGTTAGAGGAGGCACCGTTGGGGGAATTTTAAAGGGAGAATGAGATAAAGAGATTTTTACAGATTAGTAACTGAATTTGAAATTTAGAGAAATAACAAAACATATATTGGGCAATAGCTGGACAGCACAGAGAGAGAGGAGACTCACGCACACTGCTCCTAGCTGGGAGGCTATTGGAAGTTAATGGCTCCTGGGGGAAGGACAGTTTTCTTCGGTGGTATGGCCCATAGTAGGGTGCTATGTTCTAATGGATATTCCTACATCTAGCACTAACTGGATTCAGTGAGTTATAATAAGTAAGTAAATAAATAAATAGGAAAAGCAGACATGAAGTTGGAAGGACATGGGAGAGTGTACAGAAGAGTGAAACACGATGTAAGTACAATATTCGCACATATGAAATTACCAAAGAATAAACATAATTTTAAAAATAAAATGAATAGTTTGAAAGTTATTCTTACTTAAAGCACTTTGGAAAATACAAAACCTTAACCTGCCTCTACAAAAAATCCATCATTAAGATATACTTTATTTGTAAACATTTTAAATTTTTATATTTTTTCAGTGCTGTGTGAACAAAGGCTAGAGAGCACAAACACCTTTGCCTTACGTTGGCTCCAACAGAGCATTGGGATCCTAGAATATTAAGATCTAAGAAGAAAACTATCTCTTATGTGACTAAGATGAAGCCTACCAAGCTTAGATGACTTATGTAGGCATGTCATTAATCACTGGGATGTCTGGCATCTCAGAAATCACGGATTTCCCAACTACCTCATCTTGCTATTCTAACATCTGAATAATCACACACACACACACACTTAATTCATTACCTATCAAAAGACATTCTTAACATTCTAGTATAAATCCACATTTAAGAGCAGGATGAACATAGCAAGACATAGCAACTATTAAATGAATAAAGTTTTCTCAAAATAAAAGTAGACAGAGCTTAACAGCTCTTGGATACTTTAGGTTCTGTATTCGGTCCCTCAGAGAACCAGTTTCCACTTGCTCTCAAGATATCACCTCTGCTGAAGTTGAACTGGAGTCCTATGTCAAAATAAAATATACAGAGTTCTCTATGTAACATTTTATTTATATTTGCATAAGTCTCAAGGTACATATAGCTGTACCTCTCTGAGAGGTAACAAAGCTAGAGAACTAAGTAACTTGCTTAAAGGCTCCAACTAATAATGACAGATGTTGGTTCTGAATCCACCCAGACTCACTGTTCACATGGATCTATGTTGCTGCCTGCTCATCTGTATTTGCTATGGGGAGAATATGAGGATGATTAGCTCTCTGGGCTCTGAGCATCACAGTAAGTGTTTGTTCTAGTGGGCTTTCTGTTGTTATTTATAAACACAAAAACCAAAAGCAACCTGAGGAGGAGAGGACTTATTTGGTTTACACAGCTCAATCATAGGCCATCACTGAAGGAAGTCAGAGCAAGAACAGAAGCAGGAACCACGAAGGAAAGCTGTTTACTGGTTTTGCTAGCTTAGAAAACCCAGGATCATCTGCCCAGGAGCAGCATTGCCCAAACTGAGCTGGGTATTTGCATATCCATCATTAATCAAGAATATGCCCCACAGATGTTCCAACAGGACAATTTCCCAGGTGACTCTAATTTATGTCAATTTAACAAAACTAGCCAACACAGAAGTCAGGCCCAAACACACACTGCCAGTCTGCAACTGAATTCCGAGTTCAGAAGTGACCTGGTTTCTTCCTAGACTTTAATGCTTTGCTAGGCTACTAGCCTCATGACCTTGCTTTTGTCTGTTGCTGACCAAGTTTTACTAGCCTCCGAAGGCATCGCTCGGCATAGCTCAATCTTCTCTGAGGTCTTTGCTCTCTCTTCTCAGTGTTAGCTGCAGAAATTACAAACTGAAGGACTAACCTAACATTTTTTGGGTACCTAGGGACTCCTGAGGATAGGCTACAAGAATGTTCTCATGCTGCTGCTGCTGTGTGTAAAAGGTTGGGTTTGAGTGTTTGCGCCTATTTATCTTGAGAGTTAGTCCATAGTTTTCATTAGAGTCCTTAAGGAAGATAAAACTCAAAAGATCTAAAGATCTAAAGAATTCTTTCAAATGTTTCTTTAAGCACTTGAATTTTTTTAACTTTTAAAAAATAGAATAAAAGAAAGAAATGGGGGGAAAGGTGAATGCTTGTTCTTTTTAGTAACTTCCTAGCCTACCATGAAAAGGATTTTAACTGTCCAGGATTTTCTGGAACATAGAATGTGCCCAGAACTACTCTCCATTGCTTCCTATGGTAGGACTACAGGATTCCTGTTATTTAGGCTGTGGATTCCCAGCCCTGATATTTCCCTCTTTTCCCCATTCAGATGTCCATGCCTGACTGTGTCCACATACTTCTCATTAGGAAACCTAAGTGATAACTGATCCCAGGTTTTTATCGAAAGGTTTCTTCTCCAGGCCTGACTGAGCAAGTAATTTCCTAATGCCAGGACCAATGCCAATCAGTTCTTTAAAAAAAAAAAAAAAGTAAAATCCCCCAAAAGAAAACCCAAACATATTGAGAAACATGAAGAATGTTAACCCAATTTATTCTCTGTGTCTATTTCCCCTATCCCAAGCATCAATAAGAAATGTAATGTTGATTTGGGATGAAGGTGGTGAAATGTTCAAATCCATCCACAATCAAGTTTCAATACTTTACAATACTTTGAGCAACTTTATCCTTTTATAACTCAACATTAAAATCAGGGGAACACTAAGAATCAGACCAAGGTGTTAAAACTACCTCAAAGCAGTCAAGAGAACGCTGATCTCAAACTATTCTTTATCAATGACTCTTAGGCACATATATGTCTTCTTTTTTAGTTAGATGGATCAATATTTTTCTAATTCCATACAGTGGGTCTTCTAGCCCTGGAAACAGATGCATGTAGGTACCTTCAGGGGGGTCAATTTTCCAGCCCCTAATTCTCAATAATGACCAAGTTTGAAGTCATATGCAACCAGCATAAAACCTAAGGTTCTTCGCTGGCATCAGTATGATTGTTTCCCACTGTTTCCCAGATTTGGAGGCATCCTAGACCCTGGCTAAGTTGCAGAAGCTCCTGCTGGTTCAGGGTTTCATTTCCCAAACCAGGAAATGATCCACTTCAAATGTCCCATAAACTCTGCCAAGCCCACTGCTCACAACTGTACTTCCTCCATGAGAGGCGAAGAGCAGAAATGTCACCCTTTCAGAGCGCACCTTGCAGTTACTGTCAGAAAGATGTTGCCATGGTTAACACTTCTATGATGTTGTGGGTTCACCTTCACTGTGTTATATGGCTCTGGAAGTGAAGCAAGCACAAGGAGTCAAGAGAAAGTCCAGATGATGCTGAAGCAAGTAGGTGAAGGGCAAGGCAGTTCTTCCTACAACACAAACAGAATCTCAAGAGAGCACTCAATGTTGGAGTAACTCCAGCTGGACATACATTAGAATCCCCATGGAGCTTGAAAATTAGACTTTTCCTTTATGTAAAATAAATTCTTGTGGAATATAAAGAAATCCCATCCATTCTCTATTAACATAGTAATGAACTCTTACTGTCTGATAGGAGTTTGAGTCTGGATGTTGTTGCTGCTGTTTATAGTTAGTTAGTTAGTTAGTTAGTTAGTTAGTTTTTCTCTGTGTCCCATGAGCCTAAGACCAACCTAAGCAAGAGCTGCACCAACTCTTAGCATGACAAGCAGCTCATATAAATTCTTATTCTGGCTTCTTATCATTGAAACTTCACCCAGTGCCTCATGGGTTATTAATTTCTAGAAGGAAAAAAAAAAAGGAAGAATTTTTTTTCTAGTCTAGCAAACACATGGTGCTTACATTCCTCTGGTAGCAAATACAGTCTTACGTGATCTTTAAATATTAACTCATGAAACACAAAGTTTCCAGGCTAGGGGATTTTGAGGTGAGCACTCTTCCTGAGAGCCACGTTTCCAGTTCTGGGGATTTTGTATCCACTGCTTAGTCTCCTGTTTCTCAGAAATATTTGGAAACTGTTCATATCTAAGTCTCAGGATTTTTGTTTAAATTAAATTGTCTAATTTTTGTTCTAAATCAGACTTCATAACTAAGGAGGATGGTGTATTCGCCCTGTTTTATTGAGAGATGAAGTCCAAGCCTAAATAAGTCAAGATGAAAACCTAAGTCTGCCTGGCTCTAGAACTCATGTTCATTCAGCAACAGCAAGGTGCAGAATTAAGCATAGAAGGATGAATATACTGGTGCTGCTGTGCTGTGATTTACACAGTGTTGAGCACCCTCCAGGCTCAAGATATCTAGAAGTGCACTGTCCTCTCTCACATACAGCCACATTGAGACCAGTAAATTTGGGAGTTGTACTAGCTGACAGTGAATTACCCAGGCAAAGGAACATAGTACTTGGACATGTGCAATGAAAGAAATAGGGGTATCCAATAATAAATAATATTATACATATATGTAATATGTACTGTGAGTATACAGTGAAGGGGAATCTAGCAAAGACAGCCAAGCTGTTTCTTCATGATGAGGCTAGAGTTCCTGGATTAGCATGTTAAGAATAAAATGGTTTAAGAAGAATCAGGGAAGGTGCCAGGACTGAGAGATGACCATAACCCCAACAATGAGAATCAGGAGCCAGAAACACACAGTCAGGTTGGGCAGGGCAGAAATTCCAGAAATTTCTCCACTTAGCTAGGGCCCATTATCACTAGAGACAATGAAAGTCAATATCGAATGGTCTTGGTTAATTCAATTTCACCATATACTTTGGTAGTGTGTTTTCAGAGGTGTTTGTATATGCTAGCTCCCAGAGTGGAATGTGATGCATTTCTCATGAGCATTTACCTATAGAACTACGTTTCTTTTCCTGAATAGACATCTGTTATTGTCTTCTAAAACATGAAGGAATAAGAAAGAGTGGAGCTGTGTTTCTCACCTCCTCTCTCTGCCTCCACGATTGAAAAATCATGTGTTAACAGAACTAGGTTGTGACTTCCCAACAGATCCAGGGATCCAAGCCATGCAGGGATCCTACCATGTAACTGGGAGCCCATAAGACTGCAGCACACATAAGGTGAAAATGTGACTCTTGCCTTGCATAACTTCTCATTCTATCACCATGGAGTCTTTTCTTTTTTAAAGATTCACTTATTTTTTTTATATGAGTACACTGTTGCTGTCTTCAGACACACCAGAAGAGGGCATCAGATCTCATTACAGATGGTTGTGAGCCACTGTGTGGTTGCTGGGAATTGAACTCAGGACCTCTGGAATAGCAGCCAGTGCTTTAACCGCTGTGCCATCTCTCCATCCCTGACCATGAAGCTGTTTCAAAGGAATGGTAAAACCTTTTCTTCAACTGCACTCCAAATACAAGCAGCATCTCCATAACAGTTCTGCTGGCTTCTTCCTCAGTCATTAAAAATAAAATGTGGCTGAGCCACACCAAAGAAAAACAGATCAGCAAAACCCAAGAGTACTCATGTGTGTGTCAAAATAGATCCTCAAAAACTTAAGCTAAGCAGGGAAAGTCAGACATAGCAGGTAACGCATTTGAGTTGTGTGTTTGATGTAAAATGCCCTTAGCAGACAAGTCTACAGAGAGTCATCAGAGCTGTAGTTACAGGAGCTGGAGGCAGAGGCAAAACAGTACGCTTCAAGGAACGTGGGAATTTGGCCTTAATGGAGTTGTTTATTCAAATGGTCCACTGGGCTGGCAAGATGGCTCAGCAGATGAAGGCCCTTGCTACCAGGCATGAGGATCTGACTTTGATCCCTGGGTCCCACATGGAAAGGGAGAGAAGCAACTCCTTCAGGCTGTTCTCTGGCTTCCACATGTGCACCCTGGCACCCACTTGCTCCACGTGGAAACATGCATGCATATACACGACAAGTACATGAAGTGTAATTTTAAACATTCAGAGCCTACTAGGGAGCTCCTGCGTGTGGCTTGCCTGGGATGGGAGGGGACCGGCCCTCCATTGCTGGGTAAGGAGAACCTTCTCTTCCTGATAGCCCTCTTCTCTTTTTGTCCTGGTGGCCCATATCCTTTTCTGTCACATTATTACCATCTTCCTGCCACGCACACAGAACTCCAGTCAGTTCCAAGAAGGAAATGACTTACTCAAAGCACAATTCTTGAATCTCCCCAAAAGTCCTCCAGTCCAGAAAATGGTCATGGATGGTATTCCCGCTCTTTTACCGGAGCATTCAGAGATTGAGGACACCGACTATTCCTGTAATTGCAAGGAAGGACATGGAGAATTGTATGTGAGTAAGAAGGACAGACAAGCGGACAATGTCCTCCTCACAATTAATGAAAACTCTTTTACATACTCCAACACTTGAATACTTTTTAAATTAAAAAATGGAAAATTCTAGATTCATTTTCTTTTCCACAATCTTTTTCTCTCTTATTACCAAAATCTGCAGCCTAAGAGCATTCATTTTATTTTATTTTTAATTATTTATTTATTATATATAACTACACTGTAGCTGTCTTCAGACCCACCAGAAGCAGGCATCAGATCCTATTACAGATGGTTATGAGCCACCATGTGGTTGCTGAGATTTGAACTCAGGACCTCCGGAAGAAAAGTCAGTGCTCTTAACTGCTGAGCCATCTCTCCAGCCCCCTAAGAGCATTTTAAATATGAGAAAAATAAACCTAAGAAAAGTGACTTACTCCATTCAAGTTCAGTGATATTCAGTAGTTCTTAACCTCCCTGATGCTATGACTCTTTAACACAATTCCTTCTGTTGTGCTGACCCACCACCATAAAAGTATTCATTTACTACTTCATAATTGTATTTTGCTACTGTTATGAATCGTGATGTAAATATCTGATGTGCAGAATATCTGATATGTGACCACAAGGGGTTGAGACGTGAGGGGTTGAGAACTGCTGCTTTAGATGCTTTTGAGGTAGACAAATACAGCCACTACTGTTTCTGATCATGAAACGGGAGCCAGATGCAATGAAGAACTTCAGTTCCCTAGAAAGCAGAGGACCAGACCTCCACTCCGGGATGTCTAATCCTAGAGCTGATCTTTCCTG
This sequence comes from Rhynchomys soricoides, assembly GCA_019843965.1. NCBI lineage: Eukaryota > Metazoa > Chordata > Mammalia > Rodentia > Muridae > Rhynchomys > Rhynchomys soricoides. Next base: position 28,840,688 of record JADRCH010000006.1, on the reverse strand, counting down.
CTGATTTTACTTTAGATAAAATGTAAAATGTTAGAATACAAGAAAGACATAAAATTATTCATCACTTTAAGATTACATTCACAATCAAAAGAAGAGAGGACACCAAAGGAAAAGCTGGGGACAACAGTTACCTGTTTCTGAAAAGTAACTACTTAAGCATAATGATATGAGCAGGTTTTTCACATCATTGGATTCAGAGAAATGCTATGCTTTCAAAGAGGGCACTTATCTTACAGCTCAAGACCCTCTGTCCCCATTAGCCTCCCACCCCATCCGTTTAATACTAGATGATAATTAGTGGAGAATATGCGTGCCATTGGTACCAGAAATCCTTTCAGAGAGGCAACTGATTTTGTAAGCAAAACATTTTAAGTGGGAAAAGTCACCAGGAGCAAGGGCAGGTGGAGGATGGAGCGCTCTAAGGGGTTTTGTATTTTAAAAGCAACCGAAATCCAGCTGTGATGAGACAGTTGGGGGAGACGGCTGGACATACTAGAAGCTCCTGTGACAGGTGTCCCAGATGCTATCCAACACATAGGAAGAAAGACAGCAGACGTAATGGGTCCCCACCTACCACATTGTTGGTGTTAGATCCTAGGAAGCAGAGCTTTGCCCCAGATACACACACAGCATGGGGATGTGAATGGTGGTTCAGTGATCTCTGGGGATGGCTGTGTGTTTGACATGACTTGAAGAAGCAACTGGAAAGTGTGAACTTCACTCACACGACCTGGTGACTCGGGCCAAGGAACAAATGAATATGACTCATTTCCAAATGCATTCTCCTCTGCTTTCTCTCCCCAACGCCCTCGTCTTCTGTTCTTTATTCTTTCCATATATTGAGAGCCGTGATTGTTTCTTGAAAGATCTCAAAAGGGATGGTACTCAGAGGAGGGAGCAAAAATGACCTCCCAAAATTATGTAGACTTAACTTAGAGCTTACAGTTCATGGAACAGAAGAAAGGGGGACTGAATCTAGCAAAGTCTTTCAGTAAGGAATGAGCAGCAAAAGCAAGTGTCTAGCCCCAAATAAATCAGCTAGTTAAAATTTGACTCAAATTTTCTGTTTTTCACATCCATGGAAAAGAAATTCAAACTTAACCACTTAAAAGTCCACTTGCACCTGACTTAGTGCCACACCACATTTTCCAGTATGTTCATTCTCCCACTAGGAGGAAGGGAGATATCCTCTGAAATCCAACCACCTTGCTCAGTAGAGCCTGGGATTCATCTTCTCTGAAGGCATTCAGCTGGGCCAAACTACTAAAGAACAACACATAGATAGGTAGAACCATAAGCAGTTAAACAAGGAAAAGAAAGTTCTAGAAATGAAGACACTCTGAAGAAAATACCCATAACCACCCATAACACAAAGCTGGGTGGAATTATCAGATAGCATCGTGGCTGTGTTAACCATAAGGACAAGCAAACGGAATCATAACAATGCAGTGAGATAAATGAGAAAATAAAATTATTCTATAAAAGTTTGCTTTGCTTAACAAACAAATGCTTCATTTGCTAAGGGGTTGATCACCTCAAGAGTTTTCAACAGGACCTTTGCCGTGAGAAGATATCAGTTCCCAGTGCCTAATCTTGGCTCTTAGGGTGGTTACGTCAGCCACACAATTTGCAAACAGGCTTTGATCTTGTAAGATTTTCCCCTGACTAAATATGAACCTCTGAGTCATCAGTAGGACCTATGTTAAAGGGAAAGATGCTGCAGGCTGACATAGGATGGCTACTAAAGATGCCTAGGTCCTAACCCCTGAGACCCATGGGTGCTACCTTACCGGACAGAAGGAACTTTGAAGATCTGATTAAGGGTTATCTTGGCTTGTCAGGATGGGCCTTAAAATTTCCTCTCAAATGGACTTCTGAAGTGGAGGCAGCTGCAAAGCTCACTGCAGAGAAGATCATGGGAGCCAAGGTTGGGATGTTCTGTCAGTTGAGGATACACAAGGCCTCCAAGTGCTATAAGAAGCAAGCGAACAGATTCTGCCTGCAGGAAGAGCCAGTCCTGCTGTGACAGGATTTCTGCCCCTTGAGACCAGTGCAGGATCTTGACTTACAGAGCCTCAAAAGAGCAAAGATGGCTCATTATAAGCCACCAACTTGTGATTATTCATACAATATCAAGAGATTAACAGAGGTAGTAGGTGGGATTGATTTTATCACAAAGAAGCTTTCAAAGTAGTTCCAGTGCTGGAGGTGGAGTAGAGGAAAGCCCCGGGCCTCTAGTTTGACCCCTGAGGCCTGACTCTCAATCTGTTAGCAGTACCCACAATGCCTTTCTCACACTGCCTCACTAGAGACCCTAAGCATGCTTCCGGGGGCTCAAGAATTTCAAAATAAATAAGTGAAGTTAGAATGTAATATTAATGTGTTATTGATGATAAGTCATCCTGGAAAGTTTTCCAAGCCATTCTCTGTACTCTTTCATTTGTCATTTCAATTGCTTTCTTTCTAGTTAAGTAAAAATTGGATATGCTCATGGTACGTTTTGATATACATATACATTGTAAAATGGCTAAATCAAGCTATTGAGATATATACATTCCCTTAAGGGTTACCTTTTATTTTTATCATTTTATGATAGGAATACAAAACCTAATTTGATCAGTTTTCAAGTACACAATATATAAGGTTTTGTTTTGGCATAGATAGGAAAGAGGGTTTTTTTGGGGGGGGGGGTGATTCCTTCTTTTTCTTTTTTAACATGGTCTCATCATGTCAATGTGTAGCGCAGGGTAACTCAGTAACATGAACCCCCTGCCTCAGCTTCCCAAGTCTGAGATGACAGGTGATTACACTCCACCAACTGTAGTCATCAAGATGTTCAACAGATCTCTTGAATGTATCATTAGCAGAAGCTTTGTGTCCTCTTACCAACGTGTACTTTTAAATCACAAACAACTTGAAACATCTACAGTACAGCAGTATAGATTCTCTCATGAACTGCAACAGGAATGGAAGACTATGGCCCTATGGTTGTATTAAAAAAAACACATCTATTGAGACATAATTACCAATGATCTATAACTTAGGGATGGACCTTCTGGGGGTGATAGGTCACAAGGGCTCTACCCTCATAAGTGGAATTAGTCTCCTATAACAGAGACCATGGAGAGAGAGCTAGTCCTTCCTGACATATGAAGACTTAATCAAGTCATCATCTACATGAAATGAGACTCACAGGCACTGGATCTGCCAATATCTTGATCTTAGACGATGCAGCCTTCATACTGTGAGAAATAAACATCTATTGCTTATAAGCTAGCTAGTCCATAGTATTTTGTTATGTCAGTGCAAATGGACTAAAACAAGTAATGTTTCAAAGTTACACTATTCTGCATCTTATGCTTCTAGGCTCTTCTTTGCAAAGTCTGGTGTCAGAGAGATTATCCCAGGATGAGACTATATATCCCAATCAACTCGAAAGCATATCCAAGTTTTTGACATTGCCATTAACAACGTTTACTCTTAAAGAAACCTACAAACTAGTTACAAAATTACAATGAAACAAATTTCGTAATGTTTTAAACACATGTATGATTTAGTATTAGATCACATTCATAACTATCCTTGGCCAATTACAGCCCATGGACATGCCAGGAGGTTTGTGCCTGACCAGATTCCCACTTCTGATCCTTGCTTTGGGACCCTGGCTTCAGAGCTAGCCATCTGCAGCAGCCTCGGAAGGCAGGACAGATGCCTGAAGATCCCAGAGCATTGCTCGGCTTCCAGGTCTCTTGTCACATTTCTCTACCGTTAACTATGAAGGGCTAAGCCGTGATATTTCAAAAGGCCAAGGGCAAGTAAGGAAACAACAAACTGAAGACACCTCACACCATCCCTTGACATTTCTTCACTTGGTATGGAAATGCTTACAAAGTTCCTTCTCTCTATTTATTTGTTTTGTTTTGTTTTTTCCTTTTTGTTCAAGACAGGGTTTCTCTGTGTAGCTGGCTGTCCTGGAACTCACTCTGTAGACCAGGCTGGCCTCGAACTCAGAAATCTGCCTGCCTCTGCCTCCCGAGTGCTGGGATTAAAGGCATGTGCCACCACTGTCGGGCTCTTCTCTCTATTTAAAGAAGAGAAAAATAACATCGTGTATCCAGAGGAGCAGTGGGTAATGCAGAGAGGAATGGCCCTTCATCACAGGCTAGACAGTCTGTGTTTTGTTCCACTTGCTCTTCTTGCTTTCACAAAATATTTCAAAAGCTCCCAGACCACCTCCAGTTTCATCACATGCTGTCAGGTTTCAAATCCAGTGGAGAAACTAATTCAAGGAGCATTGCAAAACCACAATTGACTTCAAGGAAACTCGAGGTCAGACTGCTTTGCCCACACTGTCTGGCTTTGTATCACATTTCATAAATATTTTTAGCACCCAGAAAAAAAAATGTACTATCAGTCTTTAGAGAATACCAATTTCTTAGGGCTTCAGCCATCTCAACTGGGCACTGTGGTTTTCTCAACTAAAGCTGGTGTTGATGTTGAAAGTGCTTTTTTACCAACCATTGTTTGTGCTCCAAAGCAAAAAGGAATATACTAGAAGATATGCGAGCTTTTGTTGCTGGGGTTTATAATGGCAGGCAATTTTATCTGTCTTGAATCCTCTCTTACAAATACTTTATTTTTGTCATGGGACACAAGGAATTTATGTTTGATAGTCATTTGGTACTACCAACTAGCAGACACTGGTTAAATATACCCCAAAGAGCACAGTGAGATTTAAGATGCAGAGAGATTTCCTGGACTGGGCTAAGGGTTGTGGACAAAAGCTGTTTTGCAGAATGAGAGGTCTCCAAACCTCTTGTAAGTCGCTCTCCACCACCTGCTTACCCAGTGAATAACTTACCCCTATGTCCATTTTTCTGGCAACCACCGGGGAAATTATGTAAAATTCAAATTTCTCTACATGATCTGATTTCCCATGAGCTCAGCATACAGTCCAGACCCCTTACCAACCCCTACAAGGTCTCCCATAATGTGGCCAGCACAGCCAATTTGCCTCCTCTCCACATGTGGATCAAAAACTGTAATCTTTGTTCCTTGGCACAATCTGCTCCCTATGCTTATCTTCCAGAATAATCACCTTAATTTCTGTTCCAATTCAGCCTCTTCCAGAGAGCCTTGTTGAGGCAGCTCCCTTATTGTACTTACCACTTCTGACCATTAGGTGGTAGCACGGGACTGTTTTTCAGAACTCTATTCAGAAGGGCTCTGCAAACAACCAAAGGAGCCCCTCATTAACTTCCCTTCTTCCTCTGTGTGCCTTATTTTCCTTCTCTGTAAAGTATAGATAACATAATCTGTTCCACGAGATTTGTGTGTGGATTATATGAGGCAATATAAACGAGTTTCAAAATTGCCACGATGAAAGCTGTTTGAGGGCCGTGTTGTTATTTAAGTCTGTGTTTAATGTCAGTCTTCCTCCAGCGGACTGTGATTAACCTTTCATGTTTAAATTTGAATAGCAGAAAATCCATTGCACTTCACAGGAGTCTCTTACTACCATCCCTACGGCTGCATATTTATCAGAATATCCGAGCAGTTTCCTAGCTACTTGTAAAAAAAACTCTCTTTGTCAACTGTCCGTTTAAAGCCTGTGTCTTCTTATTTCTCTTCCTCGCGTGAAGGTTTCAGCTCAGTGATCACGACTCGTCCCTGCTTCAAAGCCCTGTTGACAGTGGTTAAAGAATGAATGAACACTCTTGCCTAGTTTACCAAAGTCCCTGAGGATCACGGGAGTCATAATTAATTTTCAGACATCCTCACAGTGGATCCTGCCCAAATACACACTCTCTGCACTTCCTCTTACTACGGTGGAGCCCAGATAAGGCATCTGGAGCCCAGATATGGCTTCTGGCTAGAAAGCACTTCTCCCCTTCTCTGACACGCAAAGCCCTACCTTCTCTCCAATGTTCACGTGGTGAATGACTCTTTACTACTTCCCTCTCTGTCATAAGCCGCCCAACACCCTCAAACCTCTTCTTCCCCCTACATTCATCACACCTTGTATACACATGTTAGTAGAGATTGATTATACAACGTGTGGCAATATTTAACAATAATGTATTTTATTCTTGCCAAAATAAGTCATTTGCTGTCTCCTAGTTGTTAGTGCTGACATCTGACTTTATGAAAGGAATTTCATTCAACTACTACTACTTCATAACCCCCCCCCCCCAAAAGATAACCTTTGGTTTTGTGAAAATTAGTCTTTCCCCCACTCTATTCAAACAACTATTTTAGGAGCCAGATATAGAAAGAAATAGGAGCTTAAAAGCCCAGGATGTTGAGCAATAAAAGAATCCCCATACTCAGCAGGCAGAGGCAAGAGTTCAAGGCCAGCTTGGACTGCATAGCAAGACCTATCTCAAAAAAGCAAAACAAAAACCCATAAGGCAGTTCGTTCTCCTATCCTCCTAGGTTTGGTTTTTGAGGTCAGAAAAGACAGAGTGTGTTCAGGAAGTAATGGCTACAGATTACAAAGCAGTTCCTATACCGACTAACAGGAACGCTTTTTGACATAAAGTGGGAACCACCTGACTTACCCACTCAGAATGCAATATACTCATTTACTAACAAGCCTGTGTAGTAATTCACTTGCATCTCTACAGGAACTTGCTGAGGGCAAACATAAATCCAAGGTATTGGTTGGCTGCATTGCCAGCAACTGCAGATAGATTCTATTTTTACAATAAAAAATTATTGTAAGCACAGTGTGATAGATACACAGGTGTGTATATCCTTTGTAACATGGTTTGTCTCCATAACAAGCCAACACTGTCTTTAAAAAAAAAAAAAAAAAGTATAAATCCACCACAATGTCTTATAGCCTGTGTGAGAAGCAAATGATAGGAACCAAATAAATGTGTGCTAAAGCCCAGTTCTGTCCCTTGGTCTCTCCAGAGTCTCTTCCCAACAGGACATGGACTGGATTCCTTCCCTTTCTCAAGACAATGCTCAAATGTCCAGCAACCTTGTCCTGGGCTCTCTCCCAGAATCCCACTCCTGTACCTGACTTGACCTTTCTCTATTCTTCTTATAAATAGGGTTTGCTTTGCTTGCCTTTTTTAGTTTTCCTGCAGAGATCTGGCAGGTAATCTTGAAAGCTATAGAACAAAAGGAAAGGAGTGCTTATTTATACATTTTATGTGTATACATCTGGTGTGAAGCATCAAAGCCAAGTGCACAATTTTTCACAAGTCTACTTCTGTATTGGGATCAACAAAATGCAGGAAACTATAAATGTAAGAAAAGTAAGGAGCCTTCCATATTACTTTGTTAATGTGTGATTAAGATGCTCACACAGACATACTTAACAAAATGCCTTAAACTATCTTAAGACAGTGTAGTAGCTACAAACTTAACATCTTAAGGAGTCTTCTGTTCACTACAAAAATAGCATCTGAGAAAATGGCCACAGAGACATGTTATATCCAGTTACTAAACTCATTTCTTCTTCAATCTTTCTTCTTTGTTCTGTTTTTAATACGTGCCAAGGGATCAACACAAAAGTGCTAGGTAATTACCTAGTGCAAGGTCAACTGTTGTTTTTTCAGGGTTATTGCTTAAGTGACAAGTACTCTTCAGTGCACTCTCTGAGCCAGCTTGTACTGACATCATAGAAAATACCCAGTGCTAACTGGTCTCCTCAGCTGACATTCCGTCAGAGGGAAACAGTTTCCAGCTAAGATGAAAAAAAAGTAAGTGATAATCTACCAGGAATGTTGCCTTAAATGCACTCACAGCTTTTAATAAGTGACTTCTGCTATCTATCACATAGTTTCTAAAAGCAACATTTTGTTTTTTCATAGTACTGAGGGTCCAACCCAGAACTGCCTGAATGCTACCCTACCTCTGTCTGAGCTACACCACCAGAAGTGAGCTTTCACAAAGAAAGAAAACATTTGAGTCACATTGAAATCTCAAGGAACTTCCAGGAAACTGACACCGGGAACAACCTAAAGAACAATGTGGGACGGCAACAGCAAGGGCACAGAGCTCACCTTCATCTTGCTCACCAGTTGCTTTGGGCTCACCGCAAGAGACATTGTTCCTGGACTCTAGACAACAGGCCCTCAGGGAACTGTGTCATGATGGTGCTCAGCCCATTCACTCACAAGTTGAAGACAGCAGCATTCCTTCCAGACTAGAGCTATCTGTGGGGTTTAGTCATTGTCTTCACCCATAACGTTCAAGTTCTGAAACCCACTCATGTCAAGCAATGCTGCTTCAATGGGGCTCTTAGCCAGGGAAAGTCCAAAGAAAACTGTCATTTGCACTGAGCATTATTCATGCTAATAGCATAGCTGAAAAAATGCAGTTTTATGAACTATATATGTATATTTTAATTGAGTTGTCTTTTTAAAATAAAAATTAATTCTGGTGTAGTGGTGTGTACCTTCCCTCCCAGCACCAGGAGGCAAAAGCAGGCAGGATTCTATGTGAATTCAAAGCCAGCCTGGTCTAACATAGCAGGTCTCTGTTCAGCCAAGTCTGAAGAATGAGATCCTGGATCAACCAGTGGATAAGTGGTACAGTGGGTGAAGGAGCTTGATGTGCGTGCCTGGGGCCCCGAGTCGGATCCCTGCAGAGAAAGAGCCAACTCTGCTGCAGTTTCCACTTTCGAATGAATCTGCCACTTTATTTTGCACACACACAAACAAGATGCTCTGCCAAGGACAAATATAAGAATAAAGGAACTACGAGAAAAGGCATCGTAGTAAGGAGCAGGTTTTACACAGAAAAATAATTCTACAGTGTCCTAAAAAGGGATTAATCTTCTGCCCTTGCAGCTGAATTTGTCCACATACCAAATACAATGTTACTTCCAGCAATGGACCAATATCACCATGGTGGTCTCATATGTTAATTTTGTCTCATGGCGTCATAGTCATCTTAGCGTGTGTGAAAACACTCCACAATGTCTTCACAGTCACCTAAAGGCATATTTTCTAGACCCTGCCCCCCAAATCATCAGTGCATATTTATACAAACAAAGGTATGAGATTCTGACCTGAATGTTGGACACAGACCACAATCCGGAATGACGAAGAGATGCTCAAACCTCAGATGAGATCTCAAGACAAGAAGCTGAGGTGTGTCTGGGGGAGAGTCAGCCAATCCACCCTTTGATTTGATTTAGACAGAAAATGTCTTTGTTTGTAGGTTTGAGAGTTAAGACATGGCAAGGAGGAACAAGGAAGGAAAATAACTCTTAAATATGCTATAAACATTACCATACTGACGAAGGATTGATACAGGTCATTAAAAACACGGTATTTCTGAATTGCCACCCAGTATGGACAAGAGCTATCTCTGAGGAGCAGAGAAGGCCGTCATTTCACTGGGATACAGGCAAAGTTTCCAGCCGCCAACCTTACCTACCTCTTTTTATCATTCTGCATAATCTTTTATTTTGAGGATCTGTAAATCCATTTTAAACCGTGCCTCAAAATAGTATAGGCGGATGTTTGAGCGAAATAATGGCGGAGGGTCAGGTCACTTGATAAAGCAGCCATGAGGCCTTTTCCAACAGGACGTAAACTGTTCCAGGAGACTGAAACCAAAGAAACTGAATTCTGGGAAGTTCAAGCAAAGACACGGCCTTTTTGGGTTTGTTTTGTTTTGTTTTTCCCTTATTTGGCTGAAATGTTGACAGTTTTAGCTTAGTATTTGTTTGCTTGCTTCTGGGGTTATGCTTTGTTTCACAAAGGACTTGAGATCACTCAGAACAAACACCGGAAGGGAAGGGTTGAAGGGTTATAACACAGGAAACACACAGCTATGAAAATCAGTGGAGTAAGAAATGCACCGAAGTGGCCATTGTGTACTCCTACTTATTCCTAGAATGCATAAAAATTGGGTTTTAAGCTTCTTCTCAGCCGGAACCAAGACAAACAAGTCATCGATACATTTACCACTGCCTTCAAGTTACAGGCATGCGCAGCTTGCTCAGATGCCTTAGCCAGAAGACAGGCTAAGCTATGACCCTTTCTCCACACATAAGGCTAACAGCTTTCAATTATTTTTTTAAGATTTATTTATTTATGCGTATGAATGTTTTGGTACATGTATGTAGGTGCACCATGTGTATGCCTGGTACCCATAGAAGCCAGAAGAGACATCAGACCCCTTGGAACTAGAATTATGGGTGATTGTGGGCCACCATGGGTGTTGGGAGCTGAACCTAGATCCTCCTGCTCTTAACTACTGAGCCATCTCTTCTGATAACTGATTTCTTATTGGACACCAAAAGACAGTCATAAGTTACTGTGGTCTCATTTTTAAAATTAATTTTAAAATAATTTTAATATATATCTAACTCAATATAAAATAACAGAGAGCAAGGTCTTCTGTGTTATTAAATTTTATGTAAACACTATGCTTCCAAATTTTATTTTCTTTTCTCATAAGTCCTGAGACCTCAATCCATGCCAATCAAGTTGGATCTCATTTAACTATTTAACTATTTAACTGCTGCATAGTACCTTATCATACGAAAATACTAGCATTTATTTCTTTTGGAAGTTGTTCATTCAGAAGGTGCCACTGTTAATGATAATGGCAGTTGTGCTGGCTAGTCTCTATGTCGACTTGACACAAGCTATGGTCAGCTAGGAAGAAGGAATTTTAATTGAGAAAATTCCTGTAGGATTGACCTGTGGAGAAAGCTGTGAGGCGTTTTCCTCATTGATGGTTGATGTGGGAGCAACCCCTCCCTCCGCCTCACCCATTCCCCCACTGTGAGTGTGGCATGCCTGGGCAGGTGGCCCTGGGTGGTATAAGAATATGCCTGAAGAACAAGCCAGTAGGCAGCCCTCCCCCATAGCTCCCCCTTCAGTGTCTGCCCCCAGGTTCCTGCCCTGACTTCCTTCTAGGATGGACTGCGATGTGGAAGGGTAAGGAACCCTTTCCTACGCAAGGGGCCTTTGGCCGTGGTGTTTATCACAGCCCTGGAACCTTAAGACAGCAGACAATTTCTTTGTATCATTTTTTCATGCAAGAATTAGAAAGACTTTCAGAAACATAAAATTATTATTTTTGTAATTGTTGACTTGAATTTTATGCACAGTTAAAAAGCATGTTGCCTAACTGTCTAATTTCCCCAGAGTTTCCCTCTCCCTCTCTCTCTCTCTCTCTCTCTCACACACACACACACTCACAGCTTGCACACCTAATCTGACAGATCTAACAGGATAGGTTCTTATAACCTTCCATTTCTCTAAGACTAGGAAGTATTTCCTTTGTAACGAGTCCATGTATGTAGTTCAAGTATTTTTCATTAGATTATAAACATTTTTAAATGAGTGAGCCTTGTGGACCTTCACCTTTGTTTCCCACATCACTGGTATCTTTTATTGCTTCTATGTTAATCACATGTGGCTCTTCCTCATAAAAGTGTTAATTATTATGTAATCAGTCTTATCATTTCATTCACATTGGTGCTGTTGATCTCTAAGAAGCCTTTCATAATTCCAAAGTCATAAAGATAGCACATATTTCAATGTGTTTAAAGAGCAATCAATGTTTTGCTATCCACATTTGTATGTTTAATCCACCCTCAGTTTACTTTTATGATCTGTGTGATGTGGGGTATAAACTTGTCTGATTTTTTTCCTATGTGATGAGCCCAATTGCTTCAACACCACGAACTGAATAATTAATTCTTCGTTTCTCCCAGTACATTACCATCTTGCTCTACCACACACCAAGGTTCTAAACCTTTAGATTTGTTTCTAGACTCTCTCATCTGTTTTGTTCTCCTTCTCTTACTGATATAACATTACATCACTTACTGTAGTCAAAGCTACATTCCTACCTGTAAGGACAAACAGCCATTCTGCTTGTCTTGGTGCTTCGTGGTCATTTATTCTTCTGTACACGTATTATGATTCATTTATTGTGGTGGCTTAGATGAAAATGGCCCCCATGGGCTCGTGGGTTTGAATGCTTGATCCCAGTAGGTGGAACTTTTGTGGAAGAATTAGGAGGTGTGGCCTTACTGGAGGAGGTATGGCACAGGGGTGGGCTTTAAGGTTTCAAAAGCCTAGACCATCCTA